>VDFB02129000.1:0-24079 GCA_007258455.2 Sequoia sempervirens
CATGTACATCAAAGCACAATGACAATGAAGATTAATGAAAGGATTCTTGCTTGAATTTTCATTAGTAATTCAGATACAATGTAAAGTTGGAGAGACAATAGACTCAAGAGATTTACATTATTGTTCATATATGTTCAAAAACCATACAATTGAAAAAATTCACTTGCTCGACTCAAAACATAATATACAGACTTAAAAAATGTTCTCTATGTGCCCACAATTTTCATAATTCAGATCTATAATTGAACAAGAGACCTGTACTAATGGCCTTGAATTCCCTTTTAAAATAACAAGGGATAAAAACAAGCTTTAGACCCAAAAATTACACGTCACATTTCAATTTGACCGCTATAACATATTCCCTTTGTAGTTATATTTGCACTTTCAATTGGAGGGAACATATATGAGACAAAGTTCACTTCCATTTGTTGAGGAAGATAGACCTGCCTTCCGAAATTCACTTTGTTGAAAAGAATAATTTTCTAATCATTGTAGCATATTCATTCCTTAGGGAAAAATGACAAAAAATATGCAAAGGATAGAAAAGGGGAATAAACATCCAAGTCAGCATCCCAATCATCAATAATCAACATTTACCTATTGTGTTTTCAATCTAGAGACACATATCTTTTATACATTGTAATCTTTGAGGCCAGACCTGTACTATATTTGACCAAGTATACGTGTTCTCCATTCCTTTGTTCACAAATCAAATTCATTAATAAATATACTCTTCCATTGCTCATATTTTGTATCAGATGGCCAATTGAAATCAATGATTTCATCCATCTTTCTATATGGACAGTACTTTGTCATCATGTAGAATTGGATTCTTTGTCGAAATCTTCCAGGAAGTTGATGATGAGTGATAGTTTCTCAAGAGTATTCTTCAATATATCAATTTTGACATTCTCACAAATGAGAGCTGCTTGAGAAACAATAGTGGTATCCACCTGGTGCTTCCATGTTTGTAGAGGCTTAAGCTCATCAAATGTATGTTGAATATCAGGTAACAATGTCAAATATGGCTCATCAAACTTGGCCTTCAATTCTCTTATTTTATGCTCCAATGGGGCAGCATACTCCTAAAACTTTTGCTCCCTAACCTCACAAACAAATCTATAAGTTGGGACCACCCTTGGGTATCTATCCTCCTACTGCTTATCCCCAACTTCCATAAGCTTCAAATCACCAACTATAGGAATCTATTTTATCTAAGACTGGAGCAACCAATTCCTTATCCCTCTAAGATAACCTTATTGCTTGCAGCATCAAAGAATAATTTGCATGAACACTATTCAGTTTGCTCTGAATTTTCTTATTCATATGTTCAAGTACTGTATGAACAGTATTGGAATTGTTCTCATACATTTTTTCTCAAGCTTGTTCAAGAAATTTCTTGTACACCTTAATTTATAAGAGTAATTGTGCTTTGATAGGCTCATTTGATGGAATTGATCCTAATGTGCTTGGTTTCATTACTTTAAGTGGTTCTTGACTCATGTTATATGTTACTATTGTCAAGGCTTGTTCTAGTGGAAGGGGAGATTGAGGTTGTGTCATTGGAGAAATAGATGGTGCATGACTTGAGCTAACTATTCCTTGTGCCCTCAATATTTCTATCTATTACTTGTATAATGCTACCTCAGTTTCCAATACAACCACCTTTTCTTGACTTCCATTATACTCATCAACCAATTCATTGTACTTACTCCTATACATATCCCTTTCAAGAGAAAGTCTTTGTAATATTGCTTTACCAAATTTTGAAACATTTACTACCATATCATTTGCTTCCAAGGCTAGAGTGTCAGAGACTCTCTTTATAACCAATTGTCCACTGAAGTTAGCTAGCTCAACAACTACTAGCTTTCTAGATCCCAAAGACAATGACCAAACTTCCAATGCATCCCATTCTTCACTGAATGTTGATCCCTAAATTGCTAATTTTTTCTCCTCTTCATTTTGAAACAAGGGCTTTTCAAACCTCCTTATGGTGTCCAACACCACTACATCAGCTATGTCCCATTCAAGTAACAACAATACACCACTCTTTTGTACAAGTTCTCTGGCCTCCTTAGCTGTAATGTTTTGGAACTCGTCCCTCATAAATTTCCCTACATTTTCCTGAATAGTACCTTCAAGGAGTTCTAGGTATTAGCTCCCTTCTCAAGCCACATTTTCTGCATTTTGAGGCTTTTTCTCTCCATACAAAATCCTTGAATGCCTTGGTCTCAATAGAAGAATCATCTTCCATGAATTCTTTGCAAGCTTCTTGCCTCAGATCATCTGCATTGTTTAAACCACTAAGAACAGCCTTTCTAAGTCTAAGGCCACTTTCTCTTGAACATCAAGCAACCTCCCTTATGGGAGAAGGCATTCCTTGTTACATTTCTTTAAGAGTAATAAGAATATCATATTCCTTTGTATCATGGTAATCAACTACCCCTTTAGCTTCAATATTTTGCTTCTTAGCAGGTGGTTGCTCTGGTGGAGCAGGATTGCCAAGAGGTGAATCTACATCAATCACAATGGATGGATCCTATCTTGTGGGTGATGGAACTAATCTCTCAGGAGAAGTTTCCCTTGATGCCTCTGATGTAGTAAGGGTTGGAAATATTTGCTTCTTTTCTAGATACTATCTTCTTCTTCCTGGAATATATTCTTATCTTTGATGGTGGCTAGTAAGAGGGTCTCTCCTCCAAAACTACATAAGGATCTTCCTCAACTACCACTACGTTTACTTTATCTATAACCACACACTCTTCCCTCAAGATACCCATTATGTTCTCAAAATTGTCTATAACATGCATAATTCTATTGAAATCACCCCTAATATGGGGCATAGGATCATAGTTGGGATTGGACCTTTTAACTTTCTCAATCATTTTATTGAAATCCAAATATTTTTCTTTCCTCTCCTCTTATTATTGGAATTTAAAAAACATTCTTGATTACATCCTCAGGATAGTAAAAGTTGTGCACAAAAGAGCCACTTCTATGCTTTTCCTTCATTGCAGCAATAAAACCCTTAGGGTCATGGTTTCTTGGGCGCATTGTATTCAATTTATATGGTGCAAGAAGATGCACCAAATCCTTCCATCCTCCCTTTACCATTATAAAATCAAAAAATGTTGTCCATTATGGGAAGAAACAACCCTTTCTCAATGTCTTAGGCACATGTTCCATTTGAGTTGTTCCTAGTTGTTGCATGATTTCCAAAAATCTAATCCTCAGTGGCACATCTCTTAGTAGTACAAATGGATTCACATTTGTGCCATAGACTCTAAATATTGTTATGTTGGGATATGGGATTATGTCTCCCCAATTGTGGCTCAAATTCAAATCTACTCTCCTTTCCATAGGCTTTAGGAAGTCATGGATCCCCTTAGGGATCCTTGGTGGATCATATATTAGGAACCTCCTCAGCCTTGAGGCAAAGTCATTGTGGAAAACCACATAATCAAATTTTTGGTCATCTTTTTCAAGAATTTGGGTCTAGCATTAGACGAGTAGATCTATGACATCTTCCTTCTTCTTCAATGTCATATCCTTCTCAAAATTCCTCTCCTTTATACAAGAACATATGTATTAAGAGAGAATACCACCAGAAATGTATCCAATTCTTTCCACCCTACAAATCAACTAAACCCTTATGGACACGCTCTGACAGATATGTGGCATAGTCATAGACTACATTGAAAGTTGGGTGTTGCAGATGTGCTTCCATATCACTATACTCTCTTGGTAAGGTGTCAAGTGGAGTGAAACCAATGATCTTGCATAAGGAATAGATTTTTTTCTTGAATTAGTTTGAAAAATACTTCATGGGTAGGGGTTCTAATTCATCTCTACCAATCTTTATTTGTTTCCTATTCTTCCCAACCCCGGTGTTGGAAATGTGCATATGTAACATTTTTGTTCTAAGGAGTACCCTGGTGTTCTCATATTCCTTTCTGAATACATCTATATCAATAGGAAACATATCCTTATTCTACTCATGTAGTTGAAAAATATCTACAATTTTTTCCCTAGTTATTTTCAACATCCCTTACCATCAAATGCTCTGATTACTTTGGAAATTGGGTCATACCTCATAGCAATGTCCTTCATTAAGTCAACATCCATGTATGCATTTGGAACTACCAGGTTTCCCATATCTAATCTCTAAGGATTGCAAACTGGCACACCAAGATTTCTATTTCTGAACCAAGGTTGAAATAATTGCCATTCAGTGAAAGGAAATTTGACATCCTTAATAGGACACTGCTTGTCCATTAATCCTTTAATTTTAAGGCCATAAAATATAAGTCTTCGCTCAGCCTTTTTGTTAGTGAAGGGTTTCAATAGGTCATCTATATCTTGGGACATCAGTCTGGTTGGTGTCACAGAGCTGGCGGTTTGTGTTTTGGGTGCCATTGGAAACGAGATAGGTTCAGACTAATTTAGGGCTTTGGCACAAAAGGATTCAAGAGCTAGCTATGAATTCAAACCTAGGGCTCATCTTGAAATACAAAATTCAAAAGGTTTGATAAAATTATGACATTTTAAAGCAAATTCAAACCTCATTAAAGTAATTAAAACAAAGCAAAAAAGCCAACTCAACTGAATACACAGTGAATATTAACCCTAATTCCAATTAGTTTAAATAAAGCACATAAAGTTGTGTTTGTTTTACTTATGACCTTTTAATCATAGGAAACCATAATGTTGATCATGCTAAACTCTACAAATGCCTTTTTTCTCAATCTCTTATGCACTCTAAATTTGTTTGCAATTCTCAATTATGTGAAAACCAATCATTTACACCAAGTTTTTAGCAAAATTGAGTAGCTTTGGAAGTCATTTCCGTCGTTACTGCTCGCTCGTGTGAAGCAAAAATAGCTATCATGTTTGTACCTTTAGTTTTGAGTGTCCGTCATCGATCTCCTTATGAGATGGCCTTTCAAACGACTCAAATCGATTCAATGATGTTTGAATTTCCATTGTTGTCATGTGCCACTCCATTGGCCAATGGGATTCTACAAACTAGACACTAGCTCATCCACCCCTGGGCTCCACCTTCTCTTGTTCCAAGTGATCATAGAATCCATGTGTCGGTAGCCTGCTAACCTCGCAGATTTTTTTAAAGCAATATTTTAATCCCATGGGGTGAGTGGGGAATGACTGAGATTCAATCTCATCATCGCATCTTGGTCATTGATATGAAAACTTAAGACATCAAGTTCAACAGTGAAGACCGGGTCCCACACCCATGGTGATACACTTGTCAATAGCTCACTGACCCCATGGCTTTTATTTAACCATTATTTTAATCATGCGACGCTGACAGGGAATGACCAGGATCAATTCTTGAGATCGAATGGTTGGTAACATTTTCACATGCAACAAAGTTAGTTTTAAAAACGGGGCCATGACTAGGTCGACGTGACTTGACCCTCGGTAGGAAACACTTAATACATAAGTCTTAAGACATGAAATATTTGGCCCAACTATGGAAAAATTAAAATGATAAGCTTGTAAATGGTGACTGATAGACTTAAACAAAAGGGGTCAATGCGAATAATGATTTAAATGGATCGAGTTGCAACTAAAGTGACTGGAAAATTCTTGTGATAGGTCAATAGAGTACTAGAACATTCAAGGCTTATTACTATATGAATTTTGAAAAGAGGGTTTTTAACCTAAACCCTAAACCCTACCCTCATACACAGAAGCTCAAAATCATGACAAGACAAGACTCACCCAAAATTTTCAAAAAAAATCAGTAGCTCTACAAGTGGCTCATGCTCGGGGATGTTAGAACTGTAAAATTTTGAAATTTTTAACAGTCAATTGCATTCATTAGTTTCCATTAATAAGTCCTCCTCATAAGCATAGAGTTCCTTCCTCATGGTGTCTTGCTTGTTTTTCATCATAATATCCAATTGAATCCATCAAGTCCTTCACATTCCATTGTATTACCCATTTCAGCAAGACAGTGAAAGTTTCCCTGACATATGATTTTTTACTAATATATACTTGTTGCAGATCATCAGCAGGACTCTTCTTTTGTTTCGGTGACGAAAGAGAATCATTTCGGTAAAGGAACTTTCGTCGGAGTAAATTCATGGTGAACTCAGCATGTTTTATCGACTAACACATGGAGCGGTCATTTTGGCCAAGCTAAAGGTATTCGGAAAATGGTCTTGGCAAGTTTGAATTGTCTTACCGACTGATGATGTGAATATGCATATCGGTGAAACTAAAATACATCGGGGTAGTGTCTTGCCGAAGGCAACCTATTTTGTCGATAAGACGTAAGGGGGTTTCATAAAAAGCTATCGGGGAGAGGCTATGGAGTCTTGCTGATTCAAAAGTTATGCCGACAAAATAATGCATTCGTAGGAGTGGTGGTCCTTGGCATGAGTTTCAATGAAATTAAGATGTTTCACTGACAGAATATATCGAGATATGTCTTAGTGAATAAAATGCTATGCAATGGGTTTGGTATAAAATTTGACATCGGTATGAGTCTCTTCGAAGGTTCATTGTCTTGTCAATAAATGGATTTATCGGTAAGACTTATTTCATAGGTGAAAGGGGGCAGAATGTCTTAGCGACTGGAGAATACATTGAAGAAGGCATATCAGTAAGACACAATGAAATCTATGAGACATCTCTAACAAGAAATTCTCACCCCATTGACATGGCAGTAACATAAGTAGCCATTCCAGAGGTGTCCGGTGCTGACTACCCGAGTGTCTTGAAGAATTATTAAACAGCAGCGTGAAAAAGGATTTTACCTGATTTGGTATCACCCGATAGAGACGTCCCCGATCGCAGCGATTTTGACTTCAAATGAGTTTTTGTTCCCTGCCTTCATTATTTGAAGTAGCGTGAGGGTTATACAACAACAAAAAATTTTAATCCAATTCTTTTGGGTTTTAGGAATTGATTCGCGAATTGAAGATGGCAAGGTGAACAGAGAACAAGGACATTTTTCAGCCTGAGGAGCTCGAGTAGGGTACTGTAAGTTGTTGCATTTTAAGCTTTCCAATTCTGATTTCTGTGAGCTTAAAGAATGGAGACTTCTGGTTCTGGAAGGGCTAAGGGTAGAAAATTGGGTGAGAGTGGTCAGCCAAAAGGAAAGAAACAAAAGGTTGATCTGAGAACATGAGGGGCATTGAGCGAGGCCTAAACCAGGAGGAACCTTATTGATCAAACCAACTAATTTCAAGGCTAATGGAAGGGTCCACACAAATTAGGGTAGAAATTGACAAATTGGATGATAAATACAAGTTCATAGGTGATAACTTCTGGAAGCATTTACAGGGTTTATGAGTTATTAATTCCATTTATGAAGGCGCTTTGTTTGGAATAAAGAAACTGATGCTTTCAGCGTGTGGAAATTAGAACTAGGAGACCAATGCAGTCCAAAATAAACCCCGCAAACTTGCTCAAAAGCTTTGACAGAAGTGGTGTTTTCAGGCCGGAGGTGCAGGCAGGGAGGGACATGGAGTGGCAGAGATTTGGAGAGGAAGGAGCTACTGGAAAAAGGAGCGGACTGGAAATCACCCTGGGGTGGGAGGGGCTACTATTCCATGGCAAGGTGGCTTGGGGCACCCTGCAGGCTCGTGAGGGGCATTCAGCAGGTTTGGAAACATTTCACTGTGTAGGTATGCCATTTGGGAATGGATACAGGGAATTCCATGTTGCTTTTGACACATCTGGAGGTCTAATTATCATAACTCCAGACCATTTGACTATGCCTCATACATTTGTAAGGGGATTGAGTCAGGATTGATGGCTCTCAAGGGTGGACCTTCTATTGTTCATCTCAGACACTGTTCATTGTTGATGCACTTGGTGCTGTATTTTGGATAGGAGTTAGGAGTATGTCCTCTTGAAATAAGAATTTCTCAAATTGGTAGGGAGGGTGAAGCATTGCCTGTTTAGCTATAGATTTGCTATTTAGGACAGCATGTTTGCCTAATTCTAGTTTCATTCATTTCTGCAGGCATTTGTGAAAACATTGTATAGATTGTATAAATATCCATATGAGAATTTTCATTGCATTCGGATCATTTGAGATTCATGACCAAAAAAGGACTAATGGAGCCAATTGATCATAGCAGGAGATTGGTATTGTTTGGAGGAAGCTACAGTGACCAGAGTATATGGATTTGAAGATGCCCCTTTCATTCTACCAAGGATAGTTCCAAACAGAGTTGTATATTTGGAAATTGTCAGATAGATGGATTACTGCGGTGTGATGCATTTCAGCTCTTTTGGGAAGCAGGCTTTTATGCCTAGTACATTGTGTTTTGGTGACTTCACTGTGTTGTCTAAGGAAGGATACAATTTGATCCTTGATAGGATGTTGCATTATAATATGAAGAGAGGGCCACCCAGGAAGAACTTTGACCCAGAAGGATATATCAATTATGCCAAGTTGAAGATAAATTTTTGGAGAGTATCAACATGTACCCTATCCCTTTGATGATATGATCAAAAATTTGGATGAAGATGAAGCTGAAATGGTGGTTGAAAGGTACAACCAAGGGCTACAGGAAGCAGAGCTATTGTCTTCTAGAGAAAAGGAAACACCAAAGGATAATGTGCCACAGAGCAGAACAGAGAAGGTATCTAGGTTGAGGACTCAGCGGTATGTTTTCCCAACTAGAGAACAGAGTATTGAAAGTGGTGATATTGATCCAAGGAATATGGAGTACAAATCATTTGTCTCTGATGTTGAGTTTATAAATTCCCCAGAATTCAAGGCTTTCCTATACAAACAAAAGGGGAAAGAAATCAGAGAAAATGTTGGTGATGTTACTTTAGGGAATGAGGAGCAATTACTGGGTCAATTGAGAAAATGTGTGGATGATGAAATGACAAATATGACTCCTGAAAAGGGAAGGAAAATGTTGGAAGGTGCTAGTGTCATGATCTTTCCTGGACTTGATTTGAATGCAGCCCTTGTTTTTGATAGTTTCTTGAGGATAGCAATGCTACACATAAGCTTGACAGAGAAGGTGTTACAGAGGTGTATGCAGGGTCTAAGTACAATACTGATGAAGGATCATTGATGATCTAGGCTTTCTACCCACCCCACAGGAAATCAGTGGTAATTGACACAGAAAAGGCATTTGGCCATGTTATGACCCTAAAAGTTGGAGAGGTTGATCCTGTGGCTATTGCAGAGATTGGTATCAATATTGCAAAATTGAATAAAGCACAGATCTAGATGCTGATAAAAGAAAGAGAAATGTACAAGGAAAATAATGAAATAATGTTGAGAGAAAATGATAGACTGAAGGATTTGGTTGGTGTTTCAATGGGGCCAACCAAAATTCTCACTCAAGGAGAAAGCTCTCAGGAAAAAGATCATTGGATAGGATCAAGTGCTTATGCTCAAGGAAGGTATGATGCAATTGCAGCAATTGTCAAGAGGAGGCAGGATAATTTAACATCTTGGTTGAATAGATTGTGGGGAAAATATTCTCATACTCTGGCTGCATTGAAGGAGCATATAAGGATGGATGGAAAAATCATGGAGAAGTTTCATGAACTGGACCAAAGTGATGATTCTAACAATACTGCACTGGAAACTGCAAATCATATTATCAATCGTCATCGAAACTTCTATGAGGAATTGCAAGGGGATGAACAAGGATTAATTGAGGCTGCCAAGAAAACTGTGATCACATTCTCTGATGATAAAGGGGAATTGAAATATGCTACCAAATGGAAAAATGAATGTGACTCAATGCTGAATAAAGTCATGAAGACAGTTTCTGCAGAGGATACAGCATTGGAAGAAGTGAGCAAGTGAAATGAGGAGATGGTCAAGATGGAAATCACGATCCGGAATGTTGTTGGAGATGCGGACACATATGAGCACCAGGATTACTTGGATCATCTCGCTAAGACTCACTTGTGGCTAAATAGAGCCTAATTATTCTCTATCTTATGTTTTGTAATTTTGATATTTCCTATTTCCGAAAGGATGTGTCCTTTCGTATTCTCAATGTATAAATACCCATTTTGAAAACAAAATGTGGGTGATAGGTAGAATAGAATAGAGGATAGAGGATACACGGTGGAACACAATGTTTCACAGATCTGTGACTTTGGTTCATATGTAAAATCATGGAGATATCAATGGAAATCTAATACTATGGTGCAATTGTTTATGGTGTCAGTTTTTTATGGTATTCACTGAAGAATATTATTGAAGTTGTCTCTGAAATGGTGTTTTCTGGTTATTTGAATTGGTGTAACAAGTTTATACCTAGTTCGTTAGTGCACATTTGTTGCATCTGTATGGTCAATTAATAGTTTCTTTCCAGTAAAGATTAAATTATTTGAATTGATCATAATAATTAGGGAATGTCAATTGGATCACTAAGAAGAACTCAGTAATAATAATCTTGCATGTTTATATGAGCTATAAACCAATAAAATGCTAAATAACTTGAATGTATGCCAGAACAAAGCATTTTTTTTAGATTTCTCTTGACTTTGCAAACCCTATAAGGCACTGGTATTTTTGTTTTCATTCTTTAGTTTCACTCATATTTTTTACATCTGTTAACTAAACATATTAGGGTTTAATTTTGAATATTGATATACAATTTATACCAAATTTGATTGTATTTGTCCATTTTATTTGCCATCATGGACAAATGGTTGCATGAAAGATAATTATAAGTCAAGCCTGCATTATTCAAATAGGTACACCCGCCCAGGTCTCGCAGGACCTGAAGAGTAGAAGGTCCAAAGTCTTTCCAACCTTGTCTGTTACCCTAGAACGTTGTGAAAGCTTGGCAACCTTTCGTGGTTCAAACCTGCATTTTTGAGAGCTAAAAAATTGGCGACTCTGCTGGGGAATAAGCTTCAGAATTTGTGCCTTAATCATAGAGTCATAAAAAAAATAACAAACTCCGCTGGAAATAATAAAAAACAATCTTTTCTCAGTTTTAGGATTGTGAATGGCGAGTCTAATAAAATTTTGCAACATGAATGGAAGAAGATCTCAGTTTAGGGGAGGTCACACTGGACCTGATGCTGGTAGCAGTAAGAGGACATACAAAAATGATAAGGCTGACAAGGGTAAAGGGAAAAGTGAGGACATGTGCATGATGAAAAAATACTAATCATGAATACCTTATGGTGAGAATTATTTTGATACATGGACAGATAATTTAAGATCAAAAGAATCCTTTTTACAACCCTTAGAAATAGGCTGAGTTTAGAGCCGAACTCGAGGCTGAATGAATTAGAATTCAGCAGGAGTATGATCTAAAAATACAGGGTGATGAGAATGGACCTAATGATCAGGAAATTCCTCAAGAAAATTATGAATCTTTAACTTATGAAGAAGTTAAAGCACGGTTTGAATCTCAGAAAAAGGAGAGGGAAGAATAGGAAAAAGCTCAGATGATACAAGCTATGAGAGAATTCAAATTGCAGAAAGCTCAAAACATTACTCACACAGTTGGTGGTTCCTCAAAATATGTTCCACCTCATAAATAGGGTAATCATGGTGCTGGGTATTTTGATCCATTTGGGGTTTCACCATTAATTTGGGAATCAATATAGATATCCAAAACATCCACCTCACATTCCTACACAACATACAAATATATATCCACCTCCTGGTCAACGTCATGTGCCACATCATAATACACAATTCAACAATCTGATGTACCAATATCAGTATCCACCTAACCCTCCTCCTCAACAATATACTACCATGATTAGACAATTTGATTTGGTAGGGTTTCAGTTATATCCTTACCCTATGTATGGCAGCTGGAGAGGCCTGGTGCCTAAGTTTACTGGGAGTAATGCCATCACAGCTGAAGATCATTTAAGAAGTTTTAATGCTTTCATTTAGGATTTGGATGTACCGTATGAAGATTTACACATGAGATTATTCATGATGTCTCTCATTGAAGAAGCTAGGGAATGGTTTAATAGCTTAGCAACAGCCTCTATTGATTCTCTCCAAATATTTCAGGATCGATTCCTTGAGCAATTTTGGAATCTAAGTGCACCAGATGTTGCACTCCATGAACTAATGCGAATTCAAAAAGGTCAAAATGATTCAATCTTTGATTTCAATAGAAGATTTAATAAATTTCAAAATAGAATACCTCCCGGATCAAAGTTACTAGACTCTGTGGCATTAAGTGTTTACCTGAATGCATTCGACCCTAAAATAGGGTATGAACTGAGAAACAGGTTCCCAAGGGACTTAGCTAAAGCACAAAAGATAGCATTAACAATTAAGAACAACAGAAAGGCTATTGGGATAATGAATAAGAGAGACAACCCTAGAGCTCCTCAACAAATAATAATTACCAATATAAGCAGGAGAATACATATAGGAATGAAAGGCCTAGATTGCATGAAATGCCTTATAACACAAATTGGAAAGATGGAAAACCTATTACAGATAGGCCTAGAAACAAGGAGACTCCTCATCCATTAAGAAAAAAGGGAACATATATGGTGAACAACAATTATTTTTGTGAGGCTTGTGATAAGCCACATTCCCCTGAGTATTGTGTTGTAGCCCAGAGGATGAAAGAAGGAGTGTTAATGGGAGATGGTGGAGAAGATCATATGATCTACTTAACTTCAAATGCTTTTTGGTATCAGGGACATAATAGCACGACCAAAATAACCCTAGACAAAATAACCCGGCCAAAATAACCCAAGGACAAAATAACCCAGGATCATAATAACCCATGGACAAAATAACCCATGGTCAAAATAACCCATGGAAAAAATAAACCATGGTCATTTTAGATCAAGCTAGTAAGAAACTAGAAATGACATAAAAATAATAAATATGATTGTGAGGGCACCATGGGCTATGGGGTCATTTTTAAGACCATATATCCATTATATACCCCTAAAATAGTCTTAAAACACCTTTAATATGCTTAAATAACCTATAAAATGGTAAATAATTAAAAAAATAAAGGTAATTTTGTGGGAATAAGTTGATTAAGAGGTATTATGAAAAGATATAAATGAAAAGGCATTAATAAGATATATAAAATGGTAGAATTAAGAGAAGTAAAGAAAGGAAGAGGGGAGAAGAAGTAAGAGTGTGTAGAGTGATAAGAAGAGGAGAAATCCAAATTCATAAAAGAAGATATTTTGTAATATATTTTTTTGAACATTATTTTAAATTTTCCTAGGGTTTTCTAAAAGAGTGTACAAAAAATCAATATACTTTTTAGGGAACCAACACATTCTTCATAATTTTTAATATATACAATGCCTCTTCAGTTTTTAACAAGTCAAAAAAACAAGAATTTACTTATTGTAGATGGTTACACATTTGTGTTTCATCGACAAGGCATCAATAAATGATCTGGCGTTGTGTGGAATATTTTACAAATAAATGTTTAAGTCGATGCTATACTACGACATAAACAAAATTTGGTGATGTGATCCAGGATTTAGTGAATTGCTTCAAGCATCACAAGCTCAGTCTGGAGATTCATCAAAGCAGTGAAAAAAGAACAGAGTCTCCAAGAGAATAGAATAGAGAAATATATGGCTGGATACACTGGGCAACCAAGTAGGAAAAAATACCGTGAACTCAAAGAAAGACTAAAAAGATTAGTTGATGGTTATGACAACCATAACATTTTAGATTATATAAGAGGCATCACTCATAATTTGACACTTTAATTGAAAATTTGATTAATAAAGTTTTTTTAGCAACATACATTTAATTTATAAATTTTGTTTTCTTTTCTCTATATTCTTATGGGGATATTTTGTCCATGGGTTATTCTGACCACGGGTTATTTTGGCTTGGGTTATTATGACCCTAGGTTATTTTGTCCCTAGGTTATTATGGCCGGGTTGTGCAGCAGGTTATTTTGACGGGACTGCTTATGTCCCCGTGGCTCATGATTTTCACCATGTTGAGGAGAGGTAATCATCTTTAGAGGATGAAGGTTATGAGTATGATGTTTCAAAACAAACATACAATGTTTATATGGCTGAGCAACATGTTTTTTCTAACTCTGAGGATGATTATGTAGAACCACAATCTATTGAGGTGCCTGCTCATAGTAATGTGAGGAGACTTACTGAGGAAGAGATAGAAAGATTGACTATTGCTGCAGTAGAAGAAGCGAAGAATAAGTATAACTAGGCTGAAAGCAAGGGCAGATAAATAGAGAAGAGAATTGGCTTAAAGGCATTTTTATGAAGATCAAAGAGGCTACACAAGGAGTTTGAAGAAAGCTGAAAACAAACAACACAAAGAAAAACTTGTCCAAAGGATCACGTTGAAGACTTACACAAAGAAATTCAAAGAGACCCCAATCAATAGGGTAAAAAGAAAGAGAGAATTAAAGGAGAAACATGGACAAAGAAAATGATTAAAGTGAGAGGGTCCTCTTTTGATTTCACCTAAGGCCTTATCTCGAGGTAAAGATGCTTATGTTCCACTTCTTGAGATGATGAAGATTAAGAGGCTATGAGGCAGTCTGATTGCAATTGATAATAAATGATAATGATAAACATGTAAATTCCTAAAAATAGAAGACAACTACAGAAATGGAAGCGGGGATAAAATGCATCAATCTGCTTGACTAATGTATTGACAAGTCCACAAGTTGATCCTTTCTTCACTACATTACTCATAATTAATAAATTATTGAGGAATTGCATGATAGATTCTGGTGCTACCATGAATATTATGCCAGTGGGAGTGATGAAACAATTAGGCATGTGGGTGGATACAAATGAAGGAAAATGTTATGCAATGGATAATAGACCCGTTCCTATGGTGGGTATAATGAAGGATGTTGAATTCAAGCTAGCTGCTTATCCTCAAGTAGCCTACAATATTGATATAGTAGTAATAGACACCCCTCCTCAGTTTGGTATGCTTTTATCAAGACAGTGGACGGTAGCAATTGGTGGAAATGTTTAGTTTGATCTATCTTATGCAATGATTCCAGTAAATGGCCAAGAGGTGAAACTATACAGGGAGCCAAGGATGAATCAGCTTATTGACTGTGTGCCACAAGATCAAATAAATTGTTTTTGTGATGTTGATCTTGGGAGTTTCAATATAGAACCAGCCCAGCCACAGTTGATCAATAGCGATCCAATTGAGAAGCATGCTACACAAAATTGCAACGGTGTGTGGAAGATATACTTTGATGGAGCCTGCAGCCAAGAAGGTAATGGAGCAGGGATAGTTTTTGTTTCACCAGAAGGTATTACTTTTAAGTATTCATTCATGTTAGCATTCGAGTGTACAAACAATGTGGCAGAATATGAAGCTTTATTAACAGGATTAAATATAGCTGTGAAACATAAAATCAAATTGTTGGTTGTTCTAGGGGATTCAAAGCTAGTTGTCTCACAAATTAAGTCAAAGTATGCAGCAAAAAATAAAAGACTAAAGCAGTACAGAAATGTTGTATGGGATACAATTGAGCTGTTTGATGCCTTCTCAATTGAGTGGGTAGATAGATCAAAAAGCATAATGGCTGATTTTATCACAATTGTAGCATTGAAGAAAGATGATATTACATTGGCTAGAGTGTCACAACTTGAATTCAAGACAAGGCCTGCTATGCCTGATAACATATATAATTGGCAGGTTTTTAATGATGATACTGACCTTTTAAAAATTTTGCACTGTGTTGATCAGTATGGAGCCCAAGAGATCGACTTCAATGCCTTTGTTGAAGAAGTTGATCGAAAAGAGACAGTATTTGGGATGGAGATCTTGCAGCTAAAGACAAATAAACTTCCTAAAGGATTAGTGGCACTTGAGAGGGTGTATGATGGAGGTGATCGGTCCCTTATGAAGCAGACACCAATCAGAAGAGAAGATATCGAAGAAATTAACCTGGGGACTGATATGGCACCAAAAAGGGTATATATAGGGAAAAGGATCAATCCTACAATTAGAAGATTGTTGATTGAATTGTTGAGAAAATATAAACATGTTTTTGCTTGGTCTTATGAGGAGCTAAAAGTGTATAGGGAGGATTTATTTCAGCATGAGATACCATTGAAGCCAGATGCTAAACCATTTAGACAAAAGCAGAGACCTATAAATCCAAATTTGGAACCTAAAATGTAGGAGGAATTGGCAACGCTCAGAGATGGTGGAATCATTAAGCCAATTAGGCACTCAACATGGGTTTCAAATCTGGTCCCTGTGAGAAAGAAAAATGGAGACATCAGATTATGTGTAGATTTTAGAAATCTAAACATGGCATCTCTCAAAGACAATTATCCTTTGCCTAATATGGAGGCCATATTGCATAAGGTGACAGGCTGCGAATTGTTGTCTATGATGGATGGATTCTCAGGGTATAATCAGGTTAAGGTTAAAGAATCTGAGCAATACAAAACAACATTCACAACTCCTTGGGGAACGTATGTTTACTTGAGAATTCCATTTTGTCTCACTAATGCAGGGGCGACTTTTCAAAGAGCCATGAATGTGGCGTTTGCTGATTTGATCAATATTCTCATGGTGGTGTATCAGGATGATCTCACTGCTTACTCAAAGAAGTCTGAATATCATGTTTATCATCTTGAAAAGGTATTTATAAAAGCTATTGAATATGGTATTAGCTTGAACCCTAAGAAATGCCATTTTGCTATCACAGAGGGTAAGCTTTTGGGGCATATTGTTTCAAAGGAAGGGATCAGGATAGACCCTGAAAGAGTGGAGGCTATTGACAAAATCCCTGTCCCTAAAACTGTTAAAGCAATACAGTCATTTTTTGGACAGGTTAATTTTGTTAGAAGATTTGTTTCTAACTTTGCTGAGATTATTAAGCCTATATCAAAAATGTTGAAGAAAGGAAAAAAGATAGAATGGACTGCAGAAGCTTTGGAAGCTTTTGTATCCATTAAACGAGCCATCAAGGAGGCTCCTGTTCTTAAATCTCCGAACTTTGCAAAACCTTTTCAAATTTTTTCATTTGCCTCAATGCACACTCTTGCTGTTGTTATGCTACAGAAGAATGAAGATGGTCATGAATAGCCTGTATCTTTCTTCAGTAAGTCATTACAGGGGTCTGAATTAAAGTATGATTTAATGGAGAAGCAAGCATTTGCACAAGTGAAAGTTGTAAAAGCTTTTAGGCCATATCTTGTGGGAGCAAAGGTTGTTGCTTATGCTCCTCATGCAGTTGTCAAGGATATTCTGACATAGTCTAAAGTAACAGGTAAAAGATGCAAATGGATCAATAAAATCCAAGAATTTGACATGGAGATACAAATTACTAAACTGGTCAGAGGTTAGGGTTTGGCTAAATTAATGGCAGAGGTGAATATTGAAGCAAACCAAATTTGCAATGTAGAAGAAGAAAATGTAATTGCAAGCATTGAGCACACTCAATGGTATACATATATCATGTATTGTCTTAAATACATGAAGTGTCCAGAGGGAATGAATGACAACCAGAAAAGAACGTTGAAGTTGCAGGCTTCCAGGTATGTTTTTATGGATGGAGATTTATTTTGGAAGAATAGGGATGGTATACTATTGTTATGTCTGGATGAATTTCAAGCCAAACATGTTATGAGTGAAATGCATGAAGGAGTTTGTGGAGGACATTACTCAGCAAAGACAACAATGCATAAAATTCTTAGGGCAGGCTATTATTGGCCTAAGATTTTTAATGACTCTTTTGCATATGTGAGAAAATGTGAAGCCTGCCAGAAGTTCTTTGGAAAGCTGAAATACCAGGGAGCTTTGCCACTTCAACCCTTGTAGGTTGATGCCCCTTTTCATCAATGGGGAATTGACTTCATTGGAGAAATACAGGAAAAATCAAGTGGTGGACATAGATGGATATTAATGGCCACTGATTATTTTACCAAGTGGGTACAGGCGATCTCAACAAAACAAGCCACAAGTAAGGTGGTAACACAGTTTCTGATGGATAATATCATTACCATATTTGGGGTGCCATTGAGGTTGATTACTGACAATAGGATGTGTTTTAGGTCAAATGAGTTCAGAAATTTTTGTAGTTCAAATGGTATTGCTATTTCTTATGCAGCCCCTTACCATCCACAGGCTAATGGACAAGCAAAATCTAGCAATTAGATTCTTCTGAAGATTATAAGGAGAATTTTAGGTAACAATAAGAAAGCTTGGGACTTAAAGTTAAAGTTGGTTGTTTGGTCTGATAGGATTACAATAAAAAAGGCAATTGGGAAGTCTCCATTTGAATTAGTATATGGAACATAGGCTAGGATGCCTTTGCAGAATTTGTTACCAGTCTACAAATTCATCATTCAGGAAGATCTGGATATTCCTGAACCCATGGAGGAAAGAATGGAACATCTAGATGAACTGGATGAAACAAGGAGAGCTTCCTAAAACAAAATATAAAGTTACAGACGCGAAATGAAATATTTATTTGATAAAAAGAAAAGGATAGAAAATGTGGAGAAAGTGATTTGGTAATCGATGTGGAATACAAGGTACCGGTGGAGAAGGAAAGCATAGTACTCTTAAGCTTTGTGGTCGGACCTTTATGTTGTGGTTGGAAAGAAAGGTGAAAACTCATACTACCTACAAAATATGGTTATCGAGAATCGTGAATTTCCTCAGAGCATGGGAAATTTCCTCTCAAACAATTTTTTCTCTTGAAGTAACATAGAGGATTAAGGGTTGCCAATGCATGGACAACTCTTTGATGGTCCTCTTTAAAATTCTTTTCATAGCCCAGGATGTAGAAGGAACAGACTTGCAAGTACATGGACAATCCTATCTTTCTCTTTTTCTCAATCTTTTTTTTTTATTCCATGTACAAAGAGTATAGGGTCACTCTTTTGCATTCTCTTTCATGCTGCCTCTTGTTCACCTTAATCCATCACTTTGAGTTTGTCTCCACGCCTTAGAAATTCTGGATCTCTGTAATGATCTCTACAATCATTCATCCCTCGTTGGAGCCATTGTTAGAACTGTAAAATTTTGAAATTTTTATAGTCTATTGCATTCATAAGTTTCAAAAAATGAGTCCTCATCATAAGCATAGAGCTCCCTCCTCATGGTGTCTTGCTTGTTTTTTGTCATAATATCCAATTGAATCCATCAAGTCCTTCACATTTCATTGTATTGCCTATTTCAGCAAGACATAGTGAAAGTCTCCCCGACATATGTATTTTTCACTAATATATACTTGTTGCAGATCATCGGCAGGACACTTCTTTTGTTTCGGCGACTGAGAAGATTCATACCGGCAAAAGAATTATTGTCGGAGTAAAGTCATAGCGAAGTATTTTTTCTTGCCGACCGGCATATAGAAAAAATATATCGGCATAAGTTGGGGCATCGATGTAATGTCACGACGAATACAATATGTCATACCGAATAGTACATAGAGGGGTTATTTCGGCCAGACTGATTGGTATCAGTACGAAGTCATAACGAAATCCTTTTGTCTTACCGATTGGCTTGCAAGCAAATGTCTCGGTAAGACTTATGTGCATCGGGGAAGGTCTTGGCGAAGTGGCTATTGTCTTGCCGAACCAAATACAAGGGGATCAAAGGGCTATCAGAGAGAAGCTATGGAGTCTTGCCGATTCAAAAGTTATGCCGATAGGGATATGTATCGCCAGGAGAAGAAGTCTTCGGTATGAGTTTCACCGAGGTTTGAAAGTTATACCGACAAAGTATTTCGGGGTGAGTCTTGCCGAATGGAGTATTCCGGAGGTAAGGGTTCGGTGAAACATTTGGTGTCGGTATGAGTCTTTCCGAGTTTTCAGAGTCTTGCCGATGCAATTTATTTCATCGGTAAGATTATTTTCATCGGCGAAGGGGTGATTATGTCCCAGCGACTGGAGAATACATTGAAGAATGCATATCGGTAGGACACAATGAAGTCTATGTAATATCTCCCCGACTCACAATTGTCATAGCGACATGAAAGACATAAGCGATAGTCATCAGTTTGGTTCCAGGTGTCGGTAAGACCACATAATCTTGGCGAAAGGTTTAGTAAACGTTGCAAAAGGACTTTGCCCCAGATTTGAAAATATCTCACCGATAGGACATTTGATGCGATAGTGCCAGTTTCAAATAAGCCTTCATTCGTGCTTCATTAATGGCTCGACGGGATATAACAGTGAAGATTTAATCAATTCTTTAGTACCGAATTGATTGCAGAAGAATTGGCAAGATGAACAGAGAACCGGGACATTTTTCAGTCTGAGGAGCTCGAGCAGAATACTGTAAGTAATTGTTTCTCAGCTTTTCACATTTTTGATTTTGTAAGCTTAGGAATGGAGTCTTCTGGTTCTGGAAGGGCTAAGAGTAGAAAGCCTAGTGAGAGTAGTCAGTCAAGAGGAAAGAAACAAAAGGTTGATACAGAGCATGAGGGCATTGAACGGAGGTTGAACCAAGACCTTATTGATCAGCTACCTGGTTCAGGGCCTAAAGCCAAAAGGTCCGCGCAACTTAGGGCAGAAGTTGATAAGTTAGATGATAAATGCAAGTTCATAGGTGATGTCTGGACTGCCGTAAGAGGGTATGGGCTATTCAATTTCCATTATCACAGAAGAAACCGTTTTGAACCTGTTTGTAACCCATGGAAGCTGAATGTAGGGAAATTGGTGTGCCCTAATGTGTTTGTGAATGCAGAACTAGTGAAATTGCTTGCAGATCATTATGATCCAAAATATAAAGCTATATGTGAACCATCTGGAAAGCCACAGATATATGTATCAAAAGAAGCAATAGGTGAGGTTTTCAAATTGGAAGGGTTCTACAATGAGGAGATCAGTTGTGAAGAGTTGGAGAAGGAATTCTCAAGAATGGATACAATATATAAGGGTTGGAGGTTGCCAATTCATAGAGTCAAATAGGGCAACAAGCCAAAACCTCTGCTAGATAGTGAGGGGCCTCCGTATCATGTAGATTTGTTTGAGCCCTATATGAAGTACACATATTTCTCAGTGTGTCAGGTGTTGGGAATGGATGCCCCAAAATTCATGTCAATTGTGCCAATGATTATCGCAGCAGATATCCATTATCATAACTCCAGGCCATTTGACTATGCCTCATACATTTCTAAGGGCCTTGAGTTAGGATTGATGGCCATCAAGGGTGGAGCTTCTATTGTTCATCTCAGACACTATTCATTGATGATGCACTTGGTGCTGTATTTTGGACAAGAGTTAGGAGTATGGCCTCCTGAAATAAGAATTTCTCAAATTGGTAAGGAGGGTGAGGCATTGCCTGTTCAGTTGTGGACTGCTATTTGGGACAGCAGGTTTGCCAATTCTAGTTTCATTCATTTTGAGGAACATTTTGTGAAAACATTGTACAGATTGTATAAGTATCCTTGTAATTATTCATTGACTAATGAGATCAAGAGATTCCTGCGGCCAAAGGACTTCAATGGGCCAATTGATCATAACTGGGGAGACTGGTATTGTTTGGAGGGAGCTACAGTGATTAGAGTATATGGATTTGAAGATGCCCCTTTCATTCTGCCAAGGATAGTTCCAAATAGAGTTGCATATTTGGAAATTGTTAGACAGATGGATTACAGCAGTGTGATGCATTTAAGCTCTTTTGGGAAGCAGGCTTTTATGCCTAGTACATTGTGTTTTGGTGACTTCACTGTGTTGTCTAAGGAAGGATACAATTCAATCCTTGATAGGTTGCTGCATTATAATATGAAGAGAGGACCACCTAGGAAGAGCTTTGACCCAGAAGGGTATATCAATTCAGCCAAAGAGAGGATTAATTTTGGAGGGTATTAGCATGTACCCTATCCCTTTGATGATATGATCAGAAATTTGGATGAAGATGAAGCTGAAATGGTGGTTGAAAGGTACAATCAAGGGCTGTAGGAAGCAGAGCTATTGTCTTCTGGAGAAGAGGAAACACCAAAGGATAATGTGCCACAGAGCAGAACAGAGAAGGTATCTAGGTTGAGGACTCAGCGGTATGTTTGCCCAACTAGAGAACAGAGTATTGAAAGTGGTGATATTGATGTAAGGCATATGGAATATAGATCATTTGTCTCTGATGATGAGTTTATAAATTCCCCAGAATTCAAGGCTTTCCTGTACAAACAAAAGGGGAAAGAAATCAGAGAAAATGTTGGTGATGTCACTTCAGGGAACGAGGAGCAATTATTGGGTCAATTGAGAAAATGTGTGGATGATGAAATGACAAATATGACTCCTGAAAAGGGGAGGAAAATGCTGGAAAGTGCTGGAGTCATGATCTTTCCTGGACTTGATTTGAATTCAGCCCTTGTTTTTGATAGTTTCTTGAGGGATAGCAATGCTACACATAAGCTTGACAGAGAAAGTGTTACAGAGGTGTATGCAGGGTCTAAGTACAATACTGATGAAGGATCATTGATTATTTGGGCTTTATACCCGCCTCGCAGGAAGTCAGTGGTAATTGACACAGAGAAGGCATTTGGCCATGTCATGACCCTAAAAGTTGGAGAGGCTGATCCTGTGGTTACTGTAGAGATTGGGATCAATATTGCAAAATTGAATAAAGCACAGATCTAGATGCTGATAAAAGAAAGAGAAATGTACAAGGAAAATAATGAAAGAATGTTGAGAGAGAATGATAGAGTGAAGGATTTGGTTGGTATTTCAATGGGGCCAACCAAAATGCTCACTCAAGGAGAAAGCTCTCAGGCAAAAGATCATTGGATAGGATCAAGTGCTTATGCTCAGGGAAAGCACGATGCAATTGCAGCAACTGTCAAGAGGAGGCAGGATAATTTGACATCTTGGTTGAATAAGTTGTGGGGAAAATACTCTCATACTCTTGCTGCATTGAAGGAGCATATAAGGATGGATGGACGAATCATGGAGAAGTTTCATGAACTGGCCCAAAGTGATGATGCTAATAGTATTGCACTTGAAGCTGCAAATCATATTATCAATCGCCATCGAAACTTCTATGAGGAACTGCAAGGGGATGAACAAGGATTAATTGAGGCTGCCAAGAAAACTGTGATTACATTCTCTGATGATAAAGGAAAATTGAAAGATGCAACCAGATGGAAAAATGAATGTGAGTCAATGCTGAATGAAGTCATGAAGACAGCTTCTGCAGAGGATACAGCATTGGAGGAAGTGAGCGAGCAAAATGAGGAGATGGTCAAGATGGAAATCGCGATCCGGAATGCTGTTGGAGATGCGGACACATATGAGCGCCATGATTATTTGGATCACCTTGCTAAGACTCACTTGTGGCTAAATAGAGCCTAATTATTCTCTATCTTTTGTTTTGTAATTTTGATATTTCCTATTTCCAAAAGGATGCGTCCTTTCGTATTCTCAATGTATAAATACCCGTTTTGAAAACAAAGTGATAGGTGATAGGAGAATAGGATAGAGGATAGAAGATACACGGTGGAACACAATGTTTCACAGATCTAAGACTTTGTTGCATATGTAAAATCATGGAGATATCAATGGAAATCTAATATTATGGTGCAATTGTTTCTGGTATCAGTTGTTTATGGTATTCATTTAAAAATATTATTGAAGTTGTCTCTGAAATGGTGTTTTCTGGTTATTTGAATTGGTGTAACAAGTTTATACCCAGTTCGTCAGTGCACATTTGCTGCATCTGTATGGTCAATTAATAGTTTCTTTCCAGTAAAGATTAAATTCTTTGAATTGATCATAGTAATTAGAGAATGTCTATTGGATCACTAAGAAGGACTCAGTAATAATAATCTTGCATGTTTATACGAGTTATAAACCAATAAAATGCTAAATAACTTGAATGTCTGCCAGAACAAAGCATTTGTTTCAAA
This sequence comes from Sequoia sempervirens, assembly GCA_007258455.2. NCBI lineage: Eukaryota > Viridiplantae > Streptophyta > Pinopsida > Cupressales > Cupressaceae > Sequoia > Sequoia sempervirens. Next base: position 23,811 of record VDFB02129000.1, read on the forward strand.
TTTCTCTTGACTCCGCAAACCGTATAAGGCACTGGTCTTTTCGTTTTCATTCTTTAGTTTCACTCATATTTTTACATCTGTTAACTGAGCATATTAGGGTTTAGTTTTGAATATCGGTATACAATTTATACCAAATTTGTTTTCATTTTGTCTACCTCTGTTTGCCATTGTGGACAAATTACTGCAGGAAAAGAGGATCAAAAGTTAAGTTTGCCCAATTCATTCAGATAGGTATGCCCGCCTAGGTCTAGCAGCACCTGAAGAGTAGA
>VDFB02129001.1:0-14022 GCA_007258455.2 Sequoia sempervirens
TGCACCCTAAGATGAGGAACAATCAGTATGAGCAAACCCAAGTCTAGAAAACTCCCTATCATACATGATAAAAAAGTTCTGCTGCAAAAGATTACCAAGAATAGAGAAAGCAGAAGGAGAAGAGACACCCTGAAATGCCAGGCACTTGACATCATCAGCAGCATTGATGAAATAGTTCGAAGGAGGAGGATCAAACCTTGCATTGCCCTTGAAAACAATAGTCAACTTGGGTAATTGGGGTCTGGCAATACCTGAGACATTGAAGCACAGATCAAAGCTCTGCACAGGCCTGACTCTTGGATACAATACAGTCTTTCTGAATGCTGCAAGGATTATCTGGTATGCAGGCTCTACAATGTAGGTCAAGGTGGTGCCAGAATCAATGACAGTTCCCCCATTGCCCTGAGCATCAATACTCCAAACCCTGGGAAGGATGGGAAGAAGAACCCCTTCAACAAAAACTTGCTTAATACCAACGTAGTAAAAGGTCTCTGCAAATCTGTTCCTCAGAAAAGGAGTGTAGCTCATAGATTTCTTCAACGAACGCCTCAAAGGTGTCTGCCCCAATACAAGATAACTTGTCTGTGGAGGAGAAATAGTGTAGTCCACCAAGCAGTAAGAAAATCTGTTTCCAACAAGTTTACCAAGCTGTGAAATGAATGAGATAGGCCCATTCCCCAGCCCCATCACGCCATGTGCTCCAGCGAATGCTAGACCTGTAAAACTAGGTCCTGAACTCTTAATCCCACAACCAAATGCCACATTGGTGATTCTGATACTCTCCCCTGAACTTGTGTTAAGGGTTGCAGTCTCCTTGGAGAAAATCCCACTGCTATCAGAGAGATCTGCATAGATATAATCATACATGCAGGAGCTATGGATCCTTGTGAGATTGCATGAAGAATCTGTGGGAGGAGTTGCAGAATTTGGCTTTAAACCTGACAATTGCATTTGCTTGGAAATTTCTAAATCCTTTTCAACAAATCCACTTTGTGCATATCCAACAAGCATTGCAGTCGATGAGACCACATCTCTTTGAGGCATCTTGTCAAACACTTTCCGTGCCTCATCTATGCTTCCAAATTTTGCATACATGTCTACCAGGGCAGTTGCAATTACATCTGACAAACTTTCTCTATCCTTTGTGCTTTGATGGATGTCCATACCCTGTACCAAAACCCCCATTTTGCACAAGCAGGGAGCAACAACGTCGGTACTCTCAAAAAATTGAGAGCCTAAAAACAGAGTGTCCACAGGGCAGAGACAATTACAACAGATTGAAGGGTTTTGAGATTTGTGAAGGATAGAGATGGAAAATGAAACTGCTGGACAATTCTTGCAGAGGAACAGCGCATGTTTGGACGCTTGCAAATGTTTCCGTTAGTGTTTCGATTCGGCAGATAATGGAGATCCTCTGCTGGCGACCTCATTTTTGGTTTGTTGCAGCAGTTTTATCGGGTATGATGATTTGAATGGTTGTCCCATCGTACGGGAGCTCACTCTGTAAAATCTTAAAATCGGCAACAAAATTTCAGAAAGAAAAACGAACGGTCAACATTACAAAATTCGGCCAAAAAACAGACAGTCAAGATTACTTCCATCGTCTTGCACCCTTCTACGATAATTTGAACCGTCATGACAAGTGAGTTTGCTCACTTCAATTAGGATACGCCTTCGGCGTAAAAAATCTGTTTGTAACTGTTTTTTGGTTGGGACAGTTTCCCAACGTAACTGTTTTTTTAAGTTGGGACAGTTTTCATCGTTTTGTTTATATTTAGCATTTTGCCAATAAAGTATATGATATTCGCTGCAGTTTCAGTGTGATTACAACAGTTTCATTCTCTGCCTCTCCGTGGGTGTTTTATAACAATTTCATTATAGTATTTCTGGTTTATTTTTATCTGAAAACTGCGTACTGTATTTTTCCTGGCATTTGTTTCTTTTTCTTTTTTTCTAACAAACTTTTTAAGAATTACATAACTTAATGCTTTGTTTATTTTTCCTTAGTGCTCTGAAATTCATGCTTAAATACTTTAAACAAAAGTAATTTAATTTTCTATAAAAGAAAAAACATTCCTGATGGCAGAGAAATCAAATCCTAATAGTTTATTTGCATGTTTTTAATTTTGATTAAATACCTCACTTCTGCACCTAATGATGCCAGGTTCTATTTAAATCCTATACAATAAACTCAAATCACTCTAGCTGGTTTTATTTTACTGTCATCTGCAAAACGCCTCCAAAGTCTTCCAATGATTGACATCTATGAGTAAGCAAAAACCTTCCGCACAACTAAAATCTTCTTCACCATCTAGTTTTCCAGTTTAATTACACATCTCAGGCTCTCTCCTTGCATCATGTATTCAAACGCCTTGTTGATCTCAGCAAAGGAGATTTCGTGAGTAATGAACTTCTCCAGTTCAAGCTCCTGCAAGAAAAAAACAGTGTGTATAAGGAAACAGTTGAACATTAAAAATCATGACAATTAATTCAAAGTTTTCTGATTCTATTGATTTCCAGTCAGAGTCATGGATTCATCATAAAGAAAGTTCAAATCTTTAATTATATAAAAAGGTGTTTGTAGACTTCATAATAGCAAATTGTATAAAATCACAAGGAAGTAAATAAATTTGTACCTTACTCAGATACTTTTCCACTAGGCCTGGCAGATCTGACTTGGGCTTATAGTTCCCAAAGAATGTTCCTTTTAATGTTTTCTCATTGAGGAAGTTGATAGGACTAGTTGTGAAAGCTGCCTCTGAGTGAGGCACTCCTACTAAAACTGCCACGCCCCACCCCTTAAATAAAAAACAAAGACAAATTCAAGTCAGTCAATGCAGCATTTAAGCATATGCAAACAGAAGAGTTTAAACAGTGACATTATAGCTCTGTTTAATAGAAAACAGAGCATTTTCATAATATATGGGAGAAGTATATACATCGTGAACACATTCAAACGCCTGGATCATTGCATTGATATTCCCAGTGCATTCCACACTGTAGTCTGCTCCTCCATCAGTTCTTTCTGCAATTACCTGAATTAAAAAGATGAAACTCATCAATATTTTTGTATTTAAATATAACAAAAGAACAAGATCCAAACCCATACAACAGTGGAAAAGCATAAAAGATTAGATTATAAAATTATAATACGAAAATTGAGTAAGGCCATATAGTGTGCCATTAAAACAGAGCGAAGCATGAGCTAAACGAACCTCTTGAACAGGTTTCTGATGGTCTTTTGGGTTTATATATTCTGTTACACCAAACTCTTTTGCTGAAACAGAAAAGGAAAGCAAAGATTGACAAGAACAACTTGTTAGAGAAGAGAGTATAGCATATATAAAAGACGATTTATTTAATTAAACCAAGTATCGATGCTTTCGAGGTAACCAGCGGCATATTGTGGTCAATTTACCAGTTGTTTATTGGAAACCACTCCCACATAAACAACCAACATGTTGATCACAATATACCTGTTGTTTAATCCTTTCCAAATCAATGTAATTAGCACTTTTTTCAAATCTTCCAGGGATTAAATCGATGCCTATAATCCGGGAAGCTCCAGCGATTCTTGCCCCTTCAGCAGCCTTAACAAAATAAAAAGAACAATCAAATGAGAGATTTCAATCTATCACAGGCCACTCTTGTACATAATTATATATCTGCATATTACATATTTATAATCTATCCCAAAATCAATTTTCAATCCTAGTCAATTAACTCTTACCGCAAGACCAACACCTCCAAGACCAAATATTGCTACGGTTGAACCTTTCTTAGGTTTAGCCACATTCAATGTAGCTCCCATCCCTGATTTCACAAAGAAGTTCAAGTGCATCCATAATAAACATTGAACAATACCCACAATACTTATTATATCAATTGATTAATAATGTTAACTGACCTGTGGAAACACCGCAGCTCAGAATGCAGGTTTTGCTGAGAGGAGCTGCAGGATTTATTTTCGCAACACAGCCAACATGTGCAACAGTGTACTCACTGAATGTGGATGTTCCCAGGAAATGATAAATGGGTTGTCCCCTGATAGAGAACCTTGACTTGCCATCACTAATCATAACCCCTCGGTCTGTGTTAATCCTTAGCAGATCACACATATTGCTTTCTTCTGATTTGCAGTGCCTGCAATCTCCGCATTCCCCAGTAAATACAGGCAGTACATGGTCTCCCTCCTTCATATCAGTTACCCCTTCTCCCACACTTTCCACCACTCTGCATTCACAACTATATATCAGTACATGATGATATAATATATTTTTAAAAATATGTAAACAGGCCTGATTGATAAGCCCTTCTCATCTGGATCAGTCCCAATTATACATATAATTAAACCCCAATTGGCATTATGTTTTAAAACTTGGTAATATATGTTACTATGTTCGCTCTATTTTTCCGAAATTGATTCAGATGTTGTAATTTAGTTTGTTCTAGAGATTTTTTTAATAAAAAGGAAAGGGAACCTACCCAGCTGCTTCATGTCCAAAGATGCGTGGAAAAATAGGAGTTTGGCCCTGCAATGGAGAAGAGCACCAGTTAGTTTTAGAAGGAAGAAATTCTTAGCTTGTTGATGGTTAATGGAGGCACTGACCTTTGCTTGCCAGAAAACAAGGTCTGTGCGACACAAGGAAGTGTAACAGATTTTGATCCTGACTTCCATTGCCTGCGGAGGTGCGACTTGGACTTGTTCAATCTTAAGGGGTTCCCCTGCTGCCCATGCAACGGCAGCTGCTCACAGAACAAAAATTGTTTTGCTTAAAAGAGATAAACCTTTGGTGTTCAAATTAAATTGACAATGACACCAACCTACAAATCCCCAATCCTCATAGACAGTATTAGGTTCCATCAATTGACAACAAAAAAATGACGAAATGGAATGGAAAGAGCAGCTTTCAACTTACCTTTGCATGTAATAACTTGACCTGCAGTAGCGCTTGGCATTTTTGATGTTGTTAGATCTCCTTTGCACAAATCTAGTGAATATAAACCTGATTTGAATTTTAGGAAACGCAGCCTCCCTTATAAAGGCGATGGTTTGCAAGTCCAACGACATCTGTAACAGCGGGTTGGGCACACATGGAATAGCTTGGCATCCCTGGTTTTGATTTGTCAAATTTTTAACAATGGGCAGCTCAGTCTGGATGATACGTGGATTCAGTTATCCGCTTAGGAAAAGTAAACGCTATTCGATGGTTTTGGCCAAATCCGGCGTACAATTGTCTTGATTGAATGCGAAACTTCCTCTAGAATTCCTTAATTTCTATACGGCAATAATTTGAATATCATTATTGACCCACCGAGCGTGGACTAACAAACACGTGGAATGGACCCCGAAGGGTTTTTGTAAGGTATGGAACGGTGCAGATCCGTTCCAAAAGAATTGGAATAAATTGATACCATTCTACATCGTGAAATTAATATATCTAGGAAGGATAAAAGAGATGGTTTGAAGAGTGAATGTTGCGATTAAAGACAAAAGGAGGTTTTTGAAATGGTGGTTTTTCTTGATTATGAAATAGGAAAACAACAAATAAACAATAGTCAAGTTATTTTAATATTGGAGAAATATTTAAGAGTCAAAATTATTGATAATTAGAAATAATATTAGATCATAAAATAAAATTAAAAAATTCAAAGATTAAGTAATATCGCATATTTTCATTTTTTTTGGAAAGTTTTCAATTAGCAATCCATATCCTCAAAGCCTTTAATGCACATCTTTGGCTTTTTGACTTCTTTCTCTAGTGTTAGGAGCAAGATCAACATGGATCACTTGAGGTTTGATTTTTTTGTACATAAGTTTGATACTTATAGTAGTGTTTTGGATGGTCCTTCTATTATATTCCTATCTTGATGTTGAGAATATCTTTCAACATACTAACCACCCTACATAATGATCTAAGCCTTAAGTGAGTTCATTTATTTCTTGTTTTCCCATTGATTAGCATTATTTTTTCCATTCCTCTAGGAGTGAGGTCTTCCCTGCTCCTCCATCACCTCCCTCCAATCTCTTCACTAATATAGACGTTTTTGAAACTCACTTTATTGAATTGTGAATGAAACCATCTCAACATTTTATGTGGTCAATTATTTACTTATATAATTCAATAAGCTTTTCTCCAATCATGGTAACCATAAAAACGCATCCTCAATAGATGATGTTGGGCATGAGGTGTCAATGATAAAATATTTATCACCCTTATCAAGTTGCAGAGCAACAAGAAAACCCCCCTTTCTCTTTCTACATTTTGTGCTATTCACACATGAAATAGGGTAAACGTCATCTTCTCTTTGAGAGTCCAAATCCTCCACATAAACCATTTTCCCTTCTTACGGGTATTTGAGGAATCACCTTACTTCTAGGTTTGTCTCCCAAGCATCAACCAAACTAGAATCAAGTAGGGATAGGGGAGTTGAAGGGGGGATTTGGATAGAGTAACCAATCTTGGGTAGGTTTATGTTTTTTGAGTGGGGGCTTGTTAGGGGAGATGATGTTCAAAGGCAAGTTAACAAGGGTTAAATAATGTAAATGCTTCAAAGAAAGGGCATGATTAACAAGCAATAAAATCAAGGACTGATGTAGGGTAGCAAAACCACTGTACATTTAAACTCTAACATCAAATGCATAAGAGAGGATAATAGATAAAATGATAAGTTAACAAGATACAAATGATAGAAATGACTCAAAAAGACTTAAATGAAAGGAAAACATAGAGTGAAACCTCCCTTCAAAGGTAACATACCTAACTAATTGTAGGACAACTTCATCCCAATGACACATCAATGAAGACCTAGTAAATCAATTATGGATTCTCTTCACTTGTTCACCATTTCTCGAGAAATAAATGAGAGTCTCTTGTTTATTTCTCCTATCTATGAATAATTTTTTATTCCCTCGGTAGAAAGAAAAGCAACTTAAGGAATGAGATTATTAGAAACATCAACTTCAACACCCTTTATTTTAATCACCCACAAATCCCTATTTTGAAAAAAAATAGTTATAATTGTGGGGTCATACCCTTTGATTATCTCTATGTATTTGGTTAGCTCACACTTTTTCTTAGGATCCTTCATAAAGTTGCATTCCATGTAGCTAACTCATAAGAGCTAGGATCCACTTGATTCTTATCTCTACCCATGAATAATAAGCCTTGAGATAACTTAGCAATCAAACAGGCAATCTTATACCTTGTAGTTGGTTGCATGCAATGTTACAATCAATCCAAAATTTAATTTTATGTTGTAATGGAATCCCTTAGGATGGCTTGAAGAACCTTTTTGATGAACCAAAACAACTTATCATTGAGTATCATATAAATCCTTACTCCATATAGGATGGTAAGGGTAGGGGATATATCATGTTATTGATTACAAGAGAAAATAATTATTAATGGTGGTGATAGATTCCCTTAGAAGTTAAATTTCCCCTTTTCAACTTGTGTAATCTTTGCTGATGGTTCAACCCTCTAGTTAGTTAAAAATTGCCACATGATTCCCCTCAAAATAGGCATGTTTAATATTTCTATTGGGAAGGCAATTTAAAAGGTTAATAGACTCCATAATTAACTTATAAATAGACCAACTAGGGGTATGGGTTTTGAGGAGGCAATTGATAATATTCATGAAACCCAATACTCCATGAGTGGTATCAAATCAAGCCTACACAACCACATTTTTTCAAACTTGAACAAGCTACTTATTGGCCCCAAGTTAGAGCCTCTACTCAGTTCCACCAGATAATGGTTGGGGCATGAAATTGGTAAAATGCAGGAAGCAGGATCAAAAGGGGAGGAGAGACAAGTGTCATTGAAGAAAAAATAGTCAAGTTTCTCTAATATATTGGTGAATCTAGAACGATGATTGGTCTAGGTGTGTGAACCATTTTTTATCAGAACTTCATTCAAGCCTGTAATTTCCACAAAGCTATGAAAATACTTCATTGCCTGTGACTCCAATTGTAGACCTCCACTTTTCTCCTCTAATCTCAAAATGGAATTAAAATCATTCCCCAAAATCACCTTTGCATCTTGATTACTTTCTACTATAGATTGCAAATTTCTCTACAAACATAATTTATCTTGGTTTTTTGTTGGCCCATAAACATTAACTAGGAATTATTTTAAAGAGTATTTAAGATAAATTACCTTTAGCATTGTCCAATTTGTATCCCTAGAGTGTAGATAGAAATCAACATTGCAACAACACCACACCACCCCAAGGTCACCTATAGACCCCAAAGCATTTGAATGCTTTGAGCCCCACCTATTATCAAGAGGAGCATACAACAGATGATCACAAACCCCAAGTTTGGTTTCTTGTAGAATAGTAATATCTGCCATTCCTACTTCTATCTAATGCTTTACCAAGCATCATTTTTTAGGGGCATTGAAGGCCCTATCATTCCATGAGATGATCAAGTCATGGGTTCCTAAAGGAGGTATTTCCTCCCTTAGTACTCATCAAAAATTCCTTGACACTGGTGATACCCTTCTCCTTCACCATCTCTTCATTGATTTGCTTAAGCGATTTGTGCATGCGCTTTTTTTCCACACCAATATTGTATTTGAGGATTTGTGAGACAAATTGAGAGATACTTCTAGGATCTATGATCTTCAACTCATACACATCTGCCTCATCCTTAGAGTTTGGATTCATATTTGAATCGTGATCTACTACCAATTGTAGATCCTCGGGCATGATAACCAACATAGTAGCAATATGATTCACAAGGTTGGTTGTGACACATTGGCCACTCGAGGTAGCATCATATTCTTTCGTCAGACCCTCCTTTGAGCCAGTTGGATTATTTCTTTTTCATGCTTTCGAGCCCCCCAGCGGATGCAAGGCCATCTCAGGCATTTCTGGATGGGAAGAAGTATTGGAGGGAACCTGTGGAATCCCTTCGGCTACCTTGCCGGACCTTCATACCTCCTTTTGTTCTGCCACCTTCTCTTCATTCTTAAGGAATTTTTTTCGTGGCATGGATCGTTCTGTTGCAAATTAAACAGTAAGTTTTCCTTTCCTCAATATCCAACATTTTCAACCATTCCAATTCATTAGATTTGAGAATAATGTCTGGAGGAATTGGAAAAATTGCAACCACCTACACCTTCGCATATAGGGAAGAATTATTTTCCCTAAAGATCAACGTCTATATCAATTAGGGTACCCAATGATCTACCAATCTTCTTTAGGCATTCTTCTGACTAGAATTCAAGCGGGAGATTGTTTAATCTTATCCACATTGGTTCCTTGTAGGGTTCAAACTTCCATGGATTAAATCTTGAAATCCACTTCTACATGTAAAGTGGAAAATTGTCAATCTTCCAAAGCCCACCTTGCAAGACATCCTCATGGTCCTCCTCGACAAGGAAAACAGTTATGAAAAAATCATTGGGCATGAACTTTATGACATGTTGGGCTTTCCATTTCTTAGCCGTCCAACGTAGGATACACTCGCGACAGAGTTTCGGCCCAATCAATCTACATATTATGGTTGAATTGGTTAGCAACTCACGGTCCTCAGCCACCTCCTCTAAAATGTTGATCACAAGTGTCGAATCCCAATCACTAGCATCATCACCCTTTGAGATCTTTTCCTACTGTTTTCTATGTGATTTGTCCACCGAATCATCCTATTTGCATTTTCTCTGGCTGACATTTTTAATTTTTTTTTTAATATATATATTAACTATTGTACTATATTATTATATTATTAGATTAATATTAATATATTATAATAATATATTATTATATTAATATTTATTCTTTTATATGTAAGAGGATTTATATTAGTAAATTGCAAAAAGATACAAGCATCTACTATGCAGGTGGCAAAATGCAGAGACCTGTTAGAGATAACCCACCAGAGACAAGTTTTTCTTTTCTTCCCCATACAAAGTGCCACAGGCCATACTGAATGCCAAGAACAAACTTGCTAACCAAAGCCAAGGTGACATTAACTATATACATTGGAAATTACATACAAGCATACTATATCTGACAACAAACAACCAACCAACATATAGCCTATTTTTTGAACCACCTAACACAATGCATAAACCAAAAATATACCCAAACATTTTAGGAAGACCCCGCAACACCAAGGAAGCCATTAGCTAGTGCGAAGGATTTGAAGTTCGGGACCCATTTCTCCCCAAAAGACAATTGCAATTGGAACACCCTCTATATATAATCAACACCAACCGCAAAAATTTGTTTGTGCTCCACCAAGGCCATGCCCTTCAAATCCAAAATGAAAGGGTAGTATTTTACTTTCTACCTCAGCCAGGCATAGAGAGGTGGAGCCAGGCTAAACTGCAGACACCCTCGTGCCAGGGGATGGTGAGGGAGGAATCTTCTCCAATCTGACCAAATAATCCATAGAGAAGAGCCTCTTTAACAGTGCCACCACATCCTTCCTTGCCATGCGAATATCAAGCAAGACAACTAGGAAATGAGATGTGATTGTTGTGTCGATCTGGAAGGACTCACCATTCTTGAGAAAACCTTTTCGCAAAACCATTTTGATAGCGACACAGATGAGAGGGTCATGTTTTTTAGCAGATCATAGAGGCAATGATCTATGATGACCCCATGAAATGCCACTTGATGTACTGAGCTATCCAGGTGAATAAGTGTATTGGCACATATGGTCGTCAATGTCTCTGAGGACATGTGCACCATGAACTTTGAGGGCTCCTCAGACTTCACTTTGCATAACTATAGCTCGCAATAAGCTTGATTAACCAAATCCGATGAAAGTTGTGAAAACCCAACCATCAAGAATGAATATTAAGCTCGCCAAGTGTCACTGCCAATACTTGTGTTAATTACTCTGCCTGAATGTCGTGCATGATGCCAACCCAGAAATGATGTCAAGTACTTAGATCACATATCATAATCACCGCGCATTAACCCAAAGCATGATCAAAATGATAGATTCAGTTGCCAAATGTAGTAGCTATTATGTTGCCCGACTTCTTAATAATGATGAAAGATATCACTAAGCATCGATGTTGCCAGCAGATCCACGTGTCTGCAATTTCCATGTCACAGATGTCGTGATGTAAGTATTTCCAATTATCATCCAATCATGCCCTGTATCGCCCTTTATGGCAGAGAAATAAAATCCTAATATTTTATTTAGGATGTTTTTAATCTTGATTCAATACCTCACTTCTGCACCTAATGATGCCAGGTTTTATTTAAATCCTATACAATAAACTCAAATCACTCTAGCTGGTTTTATTTTACTTTTACTGTCATCTGCAAAAAGCCTCCAATGTCTTCCAACGATTGACATCTGTCGAAAACCTTCCCAACTTCTTAAATCTCCTTCACCATCTAGTTTTCCAGTTTAATTACACATCTCAGGCTCTCTCCTTGCATCATGTATTCAAACGCCTTGTTGATCTCAGTAAGGGAGATTTCGTGAGTAATAAACTTCTCCAGCTCAAGCTCCTGCAAGAAAAAAACCAGTGTGTATAAGGAAACAGGTGAACATTAAAAATCATGACACAATTAATTCAAATTTTTCTGATTCTATTGATTTCCAGTCAGAGTCATGGATTCATCACAAAAAAATTCTAATCTTTAATTATATAAAAAGGTGTTTGTCGGCTTCATAATAGCAAATTGTATAAAATCACAGAGTAAATAAATTTGTACCTTACTCAGATACTTTTCCACTAGGCCTGGCAGATCTGACTTGGGCTTATAGTTCCCAAAGAATGTTCCTTTTAATGTTTTCTCATTGAGGAAGTTGATAGGACTAGTTGTGAAAGCTGCTTCTGAATGAGGCACTCCTACTAAAACTGCCACGCCCCACCCCTTAAATCCAAAACAAAGATTAATTCAAGTCAGGTAGTGCAGCATTTAAGCATATGCAAACAGAAGAGTTTAAACAGTCACATTATAGCTCTGTTTTAATAGAAAAAAAGAGCATTCCATAATATATGGAAGAAGTATATACATCGTGAACACATTCAAACGCCTGGATCATTGCATTGATATTCCCCGTGCATTCCACACTGTAGTCTGCTCCTCCATCAGTTCTTTCTGCAATTACCTGAATTAAAAAGATGAAACTCATCAATATTTTTGCATTTAAATATAACAAAAGATCAATATCCAAACAACGGTGGAAAAGCATAAAAGATTAGATTATAAAATTATACTGCGAAAATTGAGTAAGGCCATATGGTGTGCCATTAAAACAGAGCGAAACATGAGCTAAACGAACCTCTTGAACAGGTTTCTGATGGTCTTTTGGGTTTATATATTCTGTTACACCAAACTCTTTTGCTGAAAAAAAAGGAAAGCAAAGATTGACAACAAGAACTTGTTAGAGAAGAGAGTACAACATATATAAAAGATGATTTCTTCAATTAAACTAAGTATCGATGCTTTTGAGATAACCAGCGGCATACTGTGGTCAATTTACCAGTTGTTTATTGGAAACCACTCCCACATAAACAACCAACATATTGATCACAATGTACGTGCTGTTTAATCCAAATCAATGTACTTCGCACCTTTTTCATATCTTCCAGGGATTAAATCGATGCCTATGATCCGGGAAGCTCCAGCGATTCTTGCCCCTTCAGCAGCCTTAACAAAACAAAAAGTAACAATCAAATGAGAGATTTCAATCTATCACAGTTCGCTCATATACATAATTATATGTCTGCATATTGCATATCTATAATCTATACCAAAATCAATTTTCAATCCTAGTCAATTAACTCTTTACCGCAAGCCCAACACCTCCAAGACCAAATATGGCTACGGTTGAACCCTTCTTAGGTTTAGCCACATTCAATGTAGCTCCCATCCCTGATTTCAAGCAGAAATTTAAGTACATCCATAATAAAAATTGAAAAATACCCACAATACTTGTGATATCAATTGATTAAAAATGTTGAACTGACCTGTAGAAACACCGCAGCTCAGAATACAGGTTTTGCTGAGAGGAGCTGCAGGATTTATTTTCGCAACACAGCCAACATGTGCAACGGTGTATTCACTGAATGTGGATGTCCCCAGGAAGTGGTAAATGGGCTGTCCCCTGATAGAGAACCTTGACTTGCCATCACTAATCATAACCCCTCGGTCTGTGTTAATCCTCAGCAGATCACACATATTGCTTTCTTCTGATTTGCAGTGCCTGCAATCTCCGCATTCCCCTGTAAATACGGGCAGTACATGGTCTCCCTCCTCCATATCAGTTACCCCTTCTCCCACACTTTCTACCACTCTGCATTCACAATTATTTATCAGTACATGATGATATACTATATTTTGAAAAATATGTAAACAGGCTTGATTGATAAGCCCTTCTCGGGTGGATCAGGTCCAATTATACACCCCAATTGACATTATCTTTGAAAATTTGGTAATATATGTTACTCTGTTCGCTATATTTTTCCGAAATTGATTCACATGTAGTAATCTAGTTTTTTCTAGAGATAGGTTTAATAAATTGGCAAAAGGGAGCTTACCCAGCTGCTTCATGTCCAAAGATGCGTGGAAAAATAGGAGTTTGGCCCTGCAATAGAGAAGATCACCAGCTAGTTTTAGAAGGAAGAAAATCTTAGCTTGTTGATAGTTAATGGAGGCACTGACCTTTGCTTGCCAGAAAACAAGGTCTGTGCGACACCAGGAAGTGTAACAGATTTTGATCCTGACTTCCATTGCCTGCGGAGGTGCGACTTGGACTTGTTCAATCTTAAGGGGCTCTCCTGCTGCCCATGCAACGGCAGCTGCTCACAGAAAAAAAATGATTTGCTTAAAAGAGATAAACCTTTGGTATTCAAATCTAATTGACAATGACACCAACCTACAAATCCCCAATCCTCATAGACAACAAAAAACATGACAATGGAATGGAAAGAGCAGCTTTCAACTTACCTTTCCATGTAATAACCTGAGCTGCAGTAGCGCTTGGCATTTTTGTTGCTGTTAGATCTCCTTTGCACAACACTGATGAATAAAAAACTGGTT
>VDFB02129002.1:0-28208 GCA_007258455.2 Sequoia sempervirens
TCACGAATGAGTTAGAATGCTCACCCTCTCAAATGCTCTCAAATCTTTAGGTACTCTTGCAAAAAGTAACAAAAATTTGAGTCAGAACATCAATATTGTGCATAAAAATAAAAATTTCATTAAGACCTATGCACGTCATGTAGACATCTACATGTCATGCATGCATCTCCTAACTGCCATGGTTGCCTCAAAGATGACAATGCATCTTTGAGAAGACAACACAGATATAAGAATCCATTGCTCATTGAAGAAAATAGCACAAATTCTGGATGAGGGCATAGAAAAAAGACACCTACGCACCTCGTCAATGGAAAAATTCCTAAAAATGACCATAAAATCATGACAAACAAGGATTTGTGGCCTACCTGGTCCACCTCACAACCCTCGAAGATGTCCTGGTGTAGTTTCTCCAACCTCAACACCTCATACTCTCTCCTATTCAGCATTTTTCTGACTTTTCTCTCACAAAATTGAACAATTTGCTCACAATGAATAGTGAAAATGACCCTTCTAGGGGCCCACCTAGGTATATATAGCCCCCCTAGGGCCCATTTTTCCTAGAGTTTGTGGCTCTCCAGTTTCTCTTGCATTTGCCCCACTAGGTTGGGGGAAATCTCAAGAGGGGGCATAAGGCCATCTCTTGATCATATTTTTCTTCTGAATCGATGAATTTTTTCTTGATCATTCCTCTCTTTGTAATAGCTTTCTTCTCATTTTTTGAGGCTAACCTAAAATTTGAGTTTTGTAGGATAAAGTTTTGAATATTTTTTCACAATTATTTTGATGTTGTTTGTTGAGCTCGAATGCTGGGGCCACCTTTAGTACCGGTTAGCTGAACTTCGGTGGCTGCTATGGTCTCCCTCTGTTGGCACACAAATCCATAAAATTCAAAATTTTGGACGAAATTCTTCTCTTCTACTTTAGTGATGTTGATTTTTTCAAAATCAAGCCCACTAAAGTGGGGGAAAAATGTAATATCACATAATTTCACCTAGGGGCAATTCCACATTTTGGCAGTTTGTTTCTAGCATTTATGATGCCTTGAAATATTAATGACAAAATCCCATGGGTTAGAATTTCGTAATTGTAACTCCATGTGGACTTGTGGCTAATTGACAAAATCTTGGTGACATGTTTTTTGAGAATATAGGATTTGGATGTATGCACAACGTGCAAACATCTGTGTGGCACGCTAGTGTCCTATTAGTTTCCCAAGTTCAAAATGTGGAATCTAGAATACTAACCCTTGAGACACGTGTCCTAATGGTTACATTTTGAAAGTAATGGCTCTTTTCTACCCTTACAAGCATTAAAAACCACTTTGTAGCTCTCATTTATGGTTGGAAGAAATCACTCAAGCTCTCTTACTACTTTGCTCCAACTTTGAAATCTCCTCACTTTTGATAGCAATGTTCTCATAAGCAAAGCCATGTCAGACTGAGGTCCTCCCAACAGTTGTAGCAACTCTCAAGAAAGCATTCAATGATGTGTCTATGTGCTCCAAAGAGGGTCTAGGCCCATGGGTTATGCTCTCTCCCTTTCACTTTCCTTTCATATTTGCTCATTTACTCTCTTGTGGTGCGAGTTCTACTCCTAAGTGGGTTTTTCTTTCACCACACGCTTCTCGTGGTGTGGGTTCTACTCCTGAGTGGGTTTTTATTTCACCACATGCTTTGTTTACTCCTTTAGTACTCCTTTTCAACTTGGCTATTTGTGGAGGTGGGAACACCAAAGCATGGTCTAACTAAGGTAGCCCCTATACATCCACCCAACAAACTTTCTCTCATTATTTTGTGTGCAGGTTACAAAAAGGAGCTTGGAGTGAAGATTCAGATGTCCAAAGTAAGGTAAGCTTTCTCCAAGCATCCTCAGGTTCATTTCAGTTTATAGTTTTCTTACTAGTTATATAGTTTAGTACGACTCACCCTTGAGCTTAGAATCAAGGCTTATTTCTATCCATTTGAGTCTTTGAGTTCTTTGTTGCTCAAGATGCCAGCACGTCCTTTAGATGATAGTGCACCACACTGGCATCTTGGAATTGTGCTGACATCTTTTGGCTTAGAGCTCCCTCTTTTGAGACAAAAATACCCTAGTTTTTCTCTCTCAGGATCTCTGGTGGTTTTCTCCCAAAGCATAACTGAATCTTAGTTCTTTATCATTTTATTGATCTACTATCCTAAGGTGTATAAGGGTAGTTCATTCCCTAATGATCTCTTGAGAAAGAAGATACCCATGTGTAATGAATCCCTCTTATATCACACCATCAAACAATCAAATGCTTAAAGTTATTTATCTTTTAATGGTTTCTATTATTTTTGCAATAAATTTGGACATAGGGTGAAAGACTATAGTAGTAAGATGATTGATACTTTATCATTCTTTAGTAAATGTCTTGAGTGCAAAAATATTGGACATAAGGTTATGAAATGCAGTAGTAAGAAGTTGAAAAAGGAAATCTATTCATTTAATGGCTACTATTACCATTGCAACCTATTTGGACACAAGGCTAATCAGTGGGAATATAGACTGAATAAAAGAAAATATGGAAGGAAGAATGTTGTTTGTTGTGATTGTAGCAATTTGAAACATTTTGCTAGAAATTGTAGAAATAGAAGGATGAAAAGTATATATCTAGTAAAGAGACATGAACCGATCGAGGATCTAGAAGTGAGAAAAGAAATTAGAGAAAGGAAGGAGAATTTAAGTAAAGTGAATTAGAATCATTAGTCATCTATGTGTCATCCTCTAGTGTAGATACTCCTATCAAATATTAATTCAAGCAATGTCTAAGGGGGAGCAATAATCAAAATATTTAATGACCCCTCTTTCGATGTATTCATTTATTAGGATAACTAATTTAGATTTCATGTGAAAGAAAGCTACAAACACACATGTTTGAAGAATGAAATCTGTAGAATTTGAAAGGATGGTAGTTTACATGATTTTCAAGGTGATCTACTTGCGATCTAAAACATTTATTATAGAGGCAATTGGAATGAAATAAATAAATATGGATAAGTTAATGAAAATTTATTTGATGAAATGCATTGGCGAAGAAGGAGAAGCATGCAGAAGAAGCTTGAACAAACCAAATCAATCTCATATGGTAGAAACTCCAAATTTTGATTTGGAAAACGAAAAAAAGGTAAATTTCTATTCATTGAATCATTTAACAAATCTTGTTGAATGTAATGGACATACCTTGAATCATAGATAACTCAGTGAAGTTGGAACCACAACTTAAATTGTGCCTATTAAAACCTTGGAACTTGATCTTTTGGGTGCATTTTCAAAAATTCCTTTTGGTTTTATACCTATTGAAGATGTTGGAACATACATTCACCAAAAAATGGAAGAATCCTCATGGAAAATCTCACATATTATGGGTTGAAGAACTAATTGGAGATGATTTTACCCTAAAACCACAATACAATGTTCTTAGGGAAATGAAATTGGATGTATGGAATGATTTTCTGAACTTTAGTAATGAAGAAAGATGTATTAGAATGACTATAAACATAATTCATGGTGAATATGTGTGGCTTGACGAATCACATGTTGTAACTAGAAATGTAATCAAGGAAGTAACTGGTTTGTTATCCTTCAGACTAAATCCTGAATGTAATCGTGATAGAGGAAGAATTTTAATCAAGAACACATGGGCTAGAATCACTAACCCAACAGTTTAGTGTGCAAGCATAGTTATTTCACAAATGTTCTTTGGTGACAACGATGTCTCCACTACTATAATTGATCTCACATTGAATATGATTGAGAATAAAATGTAATATGACCTTTGTGAGCTGCTCCGACAATAATTGTTGGAAAATATGAGAGATATCAAGAAGAAGAATTATAGAAGAAGAATTGTGCATTCAGGTATGGTACATTGGTTTTATATCTAATTTTTTATTTTATGAAAGAGATTCTTGGAATAGGTGAAGTTAGTTGGGAGAACACTAGACCAGTCTCCCATTAGATTGAGGAACTTATGAGAAACATTTTGGATTTGGATGCACAAGGATATGTTCATGCTACATTCATTGGTAAGTTTCAAAGAAAAATGAATAGGATAAGGAGAGTTCCCAGAGAATTGGCTACAAATACAAGAATGATACAACCTTCTTGGTAACCACTGATAGTTACATAATTAAGACTGTTGAACCAAGGAATTCATGGCTACCTGAGTTTGGATATGAAATTGAGAAGGATTATGTTGCTGGTTATATTGAATTATTGATTAATTTCCCTCATGATCCTAGAAAACCTTGGTTTGGAACCTACTTTGAAATAGATAAAGTTCTTGAGGAGACTGAATTAACCTTCAGCAAATCAATGTCTTCCTTCAAAAAAAAATATAAGAGTCATAGAATTTCATGCACTAGTGGCTCAGGTTGAACTTGCTTCAAGAATGCTTAAGCAGTTAGCCAGTAGAAGAGCACAGTTTTAGATAGCTCCTAGTGTCATCACTAGCTCATCACATTACATGATGATAAGTGATGGGAAAGGTTGTTGATGTCACAACTTGCATCATTTAGTCAATTAATTATTGAACTAGGTGTGTCTCATAGCTATATGTGATAAGGATGGTTGTCACAGATTTTTGGGGGGTTTTGCACTATAAACAATGACTTTTGGTTTTGGTTTGGCTTCTTCAGGAGCTTTCAAGAGCTTTTAGGAGCCCTCAAGAGCTCTCAGGAGTTGAACTGTAGTGACTAATTCCTAAGGATTAATTCTATCTTATTTCCTAATTTAAAGTTCTTTTGACTTATTTCCAACTTTGCTTGACTTGATTGAGACTGATTCATGGAAAAGACTAAAATTTAACTTAATTATTAATCTAGAATTCAAAATCTAAATTTAATTCTAATTTACTTCAAATGAAATCTATTTTAAGATTTGCTGGAAAGTAAATGCTATTTTAAAGAACAAAAATAAATTTCAAGGAAATAATGATTAATATAGAAAACATAAATACTAATTTCCATGAATAGATTCCAAAAAAATTTTAGTTTCATCTTTCCATAAGTTTCCATCATTTCTTCCATTAATCCTAGTAGATAATTATCAAACTTAATTTCTACAAACAACATCGAAATCTTGATTAACTCAATAAACATTATAATAAATCTAATAAACAAACCTAACCATGATGAACTTAGCTTAAAAGTGATTAAACATAGTTGTTGAAAATGATTCAAACAAAATTAACATTCTAGATTTAATATCCAATGAATAGAAATAAAATAAAATCAGAGAAATACAGCACAAATTCAATTCCTTTGGTTGACGGGGCCCTACTCTTCCTCTGGTGAGACCTCTAACACAATGATTCGAGATAACTTCTTATTTTCATTCATATTGATCAAAATAGGGATGCAAAATAGAGTAGTGTAGCCATTACAGAATTCTAATAAAAAATTATCTAACTCCTTTCTAAAACCTAAAGATGGATATTTATAACTATATCCTTATTGAATTCAAAACATGGCATTAACTGCCAAGAGACAAGGTTTCTAAACTAAAGACTAAAACAAAACTAAAATAGAACTAAAAATCAATAGAGGGAAAATTCCAGATCAATGTTGGGATGAGAAGTTCCTAAATCGACTAAGAGGAGTTGATTTGAAACTTTGGTGATTCATCATCTAGCTGCAGCAATCAGTAGCATGATTGTCTTCATGTGGTTAAATAGGGAGTTTAACTTTATCTTTGAACTAAGTCATCTTTGAACTAAGTCATCAATCATCAGTCTTAAATACCCTGAATGAGATCCTTAAGAATAGGATACCAATTATGACAGTAAAAGATTAAAAATGCATAATTAACTCATCATTATCAACACAAAAGAAATGAATTTAATATAAAGCATTACCTCTAATATATTTACTAAATTAGCCAAACATAAAGTAAAACAAGTAAATATATCAACATATAGTCTACCGCTAGTCATGTTAATTAATAATATAACCAAGTATTCTAAACCATAAAATGACTATTTAAAAGTATTTTTGAGGCCCTCATCATTCTATCCCACCTATTGTGAACCATGTCCTCATGGTTCTTTGTCAATAATTATAGTCGTTTCCTTGTCTTTGTTTACTGCTTCCATCCATATTGCACAGTTGAACACTCCTTCCCTGTATTGTGGTCGTAGTCCAGTTTTGAGTGCAAATCCATTATTCTCCTTCAGTTTCTCATACTAGGTTTTTAAGACCTCTGCTGGAATATTGTCAGGTGCATTGAGCTTTGGAGTAGGCATTATGATGATTGGCATCCTGAACTGCATACCAATCTAGAATTCATGTTGTTGTTCTATCAAAGAGAACACATTCCTTACTATTATCAAGCTCCATCTAATGTTATTTGGGCCTATAGGTTCTCTCCTTCTTAATGCTTCAGGGATGGTGTAATATCTTTCCTGACCTGCATTTATTGCCACTGGAGGAAGTGTTCCTTCAACATTTTGGAAAGATGATATACTGCTCAATAAATTGGAAACATAGATAGGGTTGATATTTTTTTGCTTGACTATTGATCAAACCCTTGTAATATACTTCTTTGCATGAGGCATTTCTGGTCTCATTGGCAATTCGTACCTCTTATGTGCTTCTTTGTATTTTTCAATTCTCTTTGACCATTCAACTTGATTTTGCATCAAATAGAAAAATGGCTAGATTTGCAATTCTCCAACATAAACATTTAACAAAGAATCATCATCATCCCCCATCAAAAACCCATGCTAGAAAAATTCACACATTTGGTTCTGAATGTCAGGATGGCTATGGAAATAGTCCTATAGAAAATCATTGTCATTGTGATAATCAATGTTTCTCCTTACAACTAATTGATTTAGCTTCCACTGTAGAAATTTCTCCCTTATAAACAATGTATACATATCCAACAACCTCCTCATTGACAACATTGCTAAGGATATCTCAATTGCTTGATGAAATCTTCTTTCTACTTCATCTCTTTCTTCCTCCAATTGTTGTACTTGCCTTTTTAATTGGTCATTTTCATGTTTCAATTTTAGTGCTACCAAAGAAATATATCCAAGTTGAGTTCTTCATGGAACATCTAATGGAATACTAGATGGAATTGAAGGTAGAGGAAGGTAATTTGGTGGAGCTATGGATGTAGAAGCCTCCTGAGAATAAAACCTAATGGAATGTTCTTTTAATTGTTCTTCCTTCAACTGTAACTCCTCTTTTAATTTTATTATTTCCTCTGTATTCACCAATGCTTGTGCACTAGCCTGTTGTAAAGCTTCTTCAATGTTATTCAATTGTTCTTTGTACCTTGCTTGCTTTTGTTCAATTTCTTTTTCCATTTCTTGATTTCTATTAAGAGATTGTTGTAATTCCTCCTTTTTTCTTTTCAAAATTTCCTCAAGAAATTGCATGTTCTTCCTTTCCTACTCTAACTTCTTAGAATTTTTCATTGCTCTCAACAATTCTTTTGTTTCTAATTCTAAATCATTTTGTATTTCATGAAATTCTCCTTGTTCAATTAATGACTCTTTTCCTTTTCCTCTCTCAATAGTCGGGGAAGGTGAAGGTGATCTTTCAGCCTCTTCTTCCTCAAATTCTTCTGAGGCTTCCCTTTCTTTTGATTGTGCTTCAGACTCTTCAATAGAGTCATGGACCTTAATTATAGGGGTTCTTTCAGGAGATAGCATTGGGCCTTCAGGAGGGCTGTGAGGTTGTTCACGGGACTGGACTGGCATTTGGATTTCTTCATGGACTTCAAAAGTCTCTTTATGGATTTCAGAGATAGGGGTTTCAAATATAGGATTTTCCTCAGGAGTGGACACAATGGTCTCAATTGTAGTAGGGCTTTCTTAAGTCAAGACTTGTTTTCTCTTTTTGGAAGCACTACAGGTAACTCTAGTGGATTCTTGTAGCTTTCTTTTTCCCTTTTTCTATTCTCCTTTAGAAGTTCTCCCTTTTCTACTTTTTCCCATTTTTCCACAGGCCCCTTTATGGGTTTTTCTTTTTGTTTTTAATAGATGCAGCCAAAAATTCAATCCAACCTTGTTTCCCAAATTCTTTCTTCAAGAAATGATGTTTAATTATCAAATGAATTAAACCATGATATTTTATGGAAGACTCTCCCCTAGATTTTACCTAGGAAATCATTGAAGCAATTTTTTGAAACAAAAATGCTGGAAAATTGATTCTAGCGGAAGGTTTTGTGTTTCCATACCTCAAATGTAACAAAATTCACATTCCTAGCCCTAATACAGTGTTGTATTTTCCATCACATGTGAATAATTTCATTACCCACATTGCAACAATTCTCGAAGGCTCTTCCAAGCTATTACGAGCTATTCCTTGCTGATCTCCTTTATGCATAAGAATCTTAGGATTATTTTCCGGTTCTTGATGAAATGCCGACATCAATTTATCAAACCTTACCAGGCCCTTATTAACCAGATTTCCTTCAGTAGGAATACCTAAAATTTCACTTATGATTTCAAGAGTAACTTCAATGATATCAACCCTAACTCTTGTGACATTCATGTGAAAATTCCTTACGAATTCCTCCATAATTTCCTACTAAAAAAATTCATTCTTCATAATAAAATCCAACCATCTTACTTCTCTCAACAATCTCTTGATTTCAGAATCAAGAGTAAAATTCTTTGGTTCTGCATTCCTTTTGTTTCCCATCTTTTTATGTCAATAATGGACTTTAACAATGGTGGACTGAGCTATTAAACAATTTCTAGAATGATCTTTTCTTGTTTTTGAAGCAACAATTTTGAAAAATGACACAATGTGTCATTATTTCTTTGTATTAAATTTCTTTACTACTTTGGATGCTTCACATGCAACAATTTTGCAATTGCAATTCAATTTGCAAAGTTGGCGGTGCTCCTTACACATGCCATTCTAAATTTGAAAAGATTTTGAAAAAACAGGTGAATCTCAACATGACCCGTAATCATTACGGACATCATTTGAATGTCACATCACACTTATATGAACTTTTCTACCACTTTTTGAAATGATTAAAAGAAATTTATTATAGTTATTAATAAAAATATGGCAAAGGTTTCTAAGCTCATAAATATTTATCTACTTTACATTAGTGCAACTACCTTAGAAAATAATATTTTGAGAATAATATTCACATTAAATGCGCACATTTACTTGTTGCAAGCCTTTGAGACCTTCGAGAGTCTTCAGGAGTTTTTAGGAGCTCTCAGGAGTTTTGGAGCTTCAAGAGTCTTCAACAGCTATCAAGCCATTAGGAATCTTTAGAATCTTTAGGAGCTTTCATAAGCTCAGGATTCTTTAGGAGCTTTCAAGAGCTACTCGAAGTTAACCCAGATAGACTGCCATTGCTGGTTTTCAATCATCTTATCATTTTTTTTTTTGAAAGAAAACTGTCATTTACTAGTTTTAAATTTACTTTCTTTTTCCCAAGGTAAACCACCATTTGTTGGTTTTCAATTTACCTTGTTTATTCATGCCTTCTTCAAAGATTCAAATATTTTCTCTCATGGAAGAGATATCTTCCATGAAAAAATGTTCAATTTTGTGTTGCAGATCTGATAAAAATTCCTCCTTTGTTGTTGGCTTATGATATATTTTCAATCAATGACCATTAACTAGCATAACTCTCTTCTCTCCATCAATTGGTATGGAATTTCCCTTTAAACTCTTCAAATATAGAGTCAAATAACAATGCCCAATCTCCTTCCTTGAACTGTCTAGCCACAATATGCTTATCGTGCCATTATTTCCTTTACTTCTGGATTACCTATGTATGTTGAAGAGCTTCCATTCTCATCTCATCTATCTATTTAGCTGTAAAATTTTACATATGTCAAACTCAGGTAAATCAATTCCAACTTCTAATATTGTTTTCAATGTTCATAATTCAAATTCTATAGGCACGACTGGTATTTTTCCCGTACAAAAGTTCATATGAAGAAAATATAGTTGTTGTTTAACATGTGGTATTATAAACCTATACTACTTTATCTAACCTCTCTGCCTAGTTTTTTTTCCTTAATGAAACAGTCTTTGTCAAGATATTCTCCAATTCTCAGTTAGTGACTTCAACTTTCCCATTCACCTAAGGATGATATGGTGAAGATTTCGTATGTGTCATCTGATATCTTTGCAAAAAGGCTTCCATC
The DNA here is from genome assembly GCA_007258455.2 of Sequoia sempervirens. Taxonomy (NCBI): domain Eukaryota; kingdom Viridiplantae; phylum Streptophyta; class Pinopsida; order Cupressales; family Cupressaceae; genus Sequoia; species Sequoia sempervirens. Next base: position 10,154 of record VDFB02129002.1, read on the forward strand.
ATCACAAATACAAACTGTGGTCCTTGGTCTCAAACAATTTCTCTTGGTGCACCAAATCTCGAAAGAGTTTTCTTGTACATAAATTATGCTACTTTGTCCTCTCTTGCTGCTAGCAATGCTTTCACCTTAGCCCATTTTGTTGTATAGTCTAGAAAAACAAGTATATAAATCTACCCTTTAGAAGGTGGATCAATAGGTCCTACAAAATTGACTACCCATTTTTCAAATGGTTCCAGATCTATTTGAGGTTGAAATGGAATCTCCATTGTTGGCATAGGTCTTCCCATCCACTAACATTCATCATAGTGCTTAACAAAGAATGAAACATCCTCTGTCATTGATAGCCAAAAGTAACTAGCTCCCAAGATCTTATGAACTATTCTAACCACTGAATAGTGTCCTCATTCTAGCTCATCATGGTAGGCATGTACTACATCATAGACATCTAACTCAGTAGCACATCTATGAAGAACATGATTAGGGCACATTTTAAATAAAATTCCATTAATCCACTAAAATTTAGAACTTTCCCGAATTAATCTTCTTTTTTGTTTATGACAAGTGATTTGGACACTTCCATGTTACAAGGTAATTTGCAAGATCAGAAAACCATGGTGGATGAATTGATATTGCAAATGAGTGTTCATCTAGAAATGTATCATCGACACTAGTTCTTGATCATCCTACAAAACAATTCTAGAAAGGAATTCAACAACAACATTATCTTTTCCAGGCTTATCTATGATAGTCACATCAAATTCCTGCAACAATAGTAACCATCTGATAATGTGTCCACCTACTACAACCTTGTTCATCAAATATCTAATTGTATCATGGTCTGTATGTATGTAAACTTTGTAACCTATAATATAATGCCTGAATTTGTTAATTGCATATACTACAGCTAAAAATTCTTTTTCTATTGTTGTATAATTTCTTTCAGCAGGATTTAGATTTTTGGTAACATAATAGATTGCATGCATGGCATCATTGTCATCTTTTTGTCCCAATACTGCTCCAATAGCCAAATTGGATGCATCAACATGTATGTGAAATGGAACTCCCCAAATAGGTCCTTTGATAATTGGAGAAGTTGTTAAAGCAATTTCAATTGTCTCAAAGTATTTTTGACAATCATCTATCCATACAAACTCCTCATCTTTTTTGAGCAATGTAAACAAGGGTCCATAAATTTAACTAAACCCTTCAATAAATCTTCTGTAATATCCAACATTCCCAAGGAAGCTGTGAACACCAGTTTGGTTCATAGGGATCTCAATGCTTTAAATAATTTCAACTTTCTTGGGGTCAATTTTTATCCCCTCTTTTGAAATGTGATGTCCTAGAACAATATCTTTTGTCATCATAATATAACCCTTTTCATGATTTAAGGATAACCCATGACCTTTACATCTTTGTAAAACATTTTCTAAGTTTTGGACTGCTTCCTCAAATTTTTTTGTATGAACTATAAATTCATCCATATAAACTTTGACACACGAAGTGGTGAAATCTGCAAAGATAGCAAAGATTGCTCTTTGAAAAGTGGCTGGCGCATTACATAGTCCAAATGGTAAAACTATATAAGCATATGTACCCCAAGGGTAGGTAAAAGTAGTTTTATCTTGATCTTCAGGAGCTACTTGGATCTGATTGTATCCACTAAAGCCATCACGAAAAGAGAAATAATTGTTGCCTACTAGGTTATCAAGTTCTTGATCAATGAATGGAAATGGAAAATAATCCTTCTTTGTGGCTTTATTCAATTCCCTATAATCCATGCACACACCCCATTTACCATTTTTCTTGGGCACAATAACCAATGGAGAAAACCACTGACTATCAAATATTGGGTAAATGAACCCTAATTTTAGTAGCATTTCTATTTCTTATTTAACAATATCATGAAGAACATGATTGATTCACCTTTGACCTTGTCTGATTGGTTTTACATCTTTAGTGTAAATGTGATGATTGAAAATTGAAGGATGAATTCCTCTCATATCTGTATACTCCCAAGAAAATTCTTCAGTATGTTTTTCTAAAGTTTCCTTCAATTCTCTTTCTTATGTTGGGGATAAAGATGAATTAATACTGAGAGGTTTATCCCCAACTATTATAATTTCTTTAGTGCCATTTTTAGAATCAAGGGAATTTTCAACAAGTGTATTTAGAGGACAAGAGTGTTGTTGATGCTTGATGTTGCGTGACAGTTTCCTTTCTTAATTAGATTAATATCTTTAGAATTGAACTCTTGTTCTTCACATTCATTAACACATTCAACCAAAGTAACCATAGCTAACTTTACAATACCATCACCATATGATTCTATATCCTCATTAACCCAAAGTTGAGTGTTTGGTTGAACTAATGGTTGTGTTGGTGGATAGAGTGACAATTATTTTTGTTTCTAACCATTTGAAATGATCATACTTCCAGATCTACAATCTATTAAGGCTGCAGTAGTAGCCAACCATGGTCTGCCTAAAATAATTGGATAACTAGAATCTTTCTTTATGGCTTTAAGAACCAAAAATTCAACTGGATAATCTCATGTGTTAATTGTGACCATGATCTCTTCTATAATACCTTCATGTTTGGTAGTAGATTGGTTAGCCAACTATAAAATAGTTGTTGTTGGTTGAATAGTTGTCATTCCTAACATTTCAATTGTATCAAATGTGATAACATTTATGAAGCAATCTACCTGATAACACATTAGTGAGTTTTGTCCCTATTTGTATTGTGGGAGGTAATTTCTTCTTCCTCCCTGGAGTTTTCATGCAAAGGGACTTTACCAACTGATTTATCTCTAGTATGTCTTTAATGGCTTGTATCAATGGTATCTCAATGTTAATCTTCTTCAACTCACGAAGAAGTTGAAAATCAACTAGATTGATGTAATTGGGTTGAGAGATTTCAGGAGTGACCTTTTCTTCCTTCAATCTCTCAGGGTAAGGTGCCTGATTGAATTTTTGTTTATCCTCAATTTTTTGTTGTTCTTATGAATTCTCATTTTATATTATACCTTTTTGAACTTCCTCTGTTGGTGTAGATTGAATAGTCCAATTTCTCAATTGAATATCATTATTTTCAATCATGTTCAAATTAGGGGGATTTGCATCATTACGGGTATTTCTTGGATTTGCAACCAGTTGAGTTGGAAATTGAGGCTAGTTTACCTGTTCATTAGTAGGATTAGAGGCATTGATTGCTAGAGTTGTTTGTACCCAAGGGCATTTTTGTCCCTAATTTTTCCATGGCTGAAACTACGTCTAGTTTTGTTGCCATGATGGCTGATTTGACTTCCACTACAGCTGTTGATTAGCTTGCCATTGTGACCGGTTCCATTAAGGATTCATCCATTTAGGTTGACCCCAATATGTAGGTGGTGGTTGTGATTGATATGGAGGGATCCATTGATTTTGGTTTTTCCAAGGTTTTAATTCGAGTTAGATGTAGAACCATATTGCCTTTGATTATCATTATACCCTATGTTTTGAGGTCTCTGGAAAACATAATTAGCCTCTTCCTCTACTAGAGGTGGTTTTTTTCAGATTGCTCTTAATCCCAACCAAAAGATTACAAGAACTTGTTGAGTTTTGTTTCTCACAAATTTCATAGATATCAACTTTATTCAATGGACACTCTCTTAAAAGATGATTCCCTCTACACTTGGAACAATAAATAGATAAAGGCCCAGTATTCTTCTTATCTCCTTGCATGCTGAGATGAAGAATTAAATTAGTTTTCATGTTTTCCAATTCCTCCATTACTTCAGACACATTAGTAGTATGAGCCTTGTTTCTTTAGGAGTTTCTAGTCCCTACTCTAGTCCTAGATTAGTTTCTACATATTTCAACAATATCATCCAAGGAAAGCTTATTAATGTCTCCTTTCCCCATAAGATTCAAAGAATCTCTAGATTCATCATCAATTCCTCTCAGAAAAATTGTTTTACTAATTTCACCATCCAACCCATTAGTACACCTCTGGTGCACAAATTGAAATCTATCAGCATAATCCTCTAAACTTTCATCCTCCATTTGTCTTATTTGAAACAATTCCTCTTTCCTATCCCTTACTCGATAGTAATCTTGGTACTTATCCAAGAACTCCATTTCCATTTTCTGCCAAGTTCCAATTGTTCCTACATCCAAACCCATGAACCAACATAAAGCTTACTCTTTCAAGGTAGAAGGAAATAACTTCAACTTCTGGTTATCATTTGTATAATCATAGGTCTAGCATAAAACTTTGAACTCAAAAAAGAATTGATTAGGATCCTCAGAAGTTTTTCCCCTAAGGTGGAAAAATCGAGGGTCTCCCATCTCTTCTTCTTGAAATGGATCTCTATTCTCTTCTTGATTTTCGATCTAATGTTGTTGAATGTCTTGTTCTTGATCAAAATCAATATTTCTTCAAAAATCAATGTTCCATGGAAGAATCCTCCCTAGATGGTCTCTATTTCGTCTCATCCACAATTTTAATCTATCTTCCTTATCAACACTAAGGCTTCACACTTAATAGCTAGATCATTTAATCCTCACAACAACACCAAAAATAATGGGCAAGGTCATTGATGTCACAACTTGCATCATTTAGTCAATTAATTATCGTACCAACGTGTCTCAGAGCTATATGTGATAAGGATGGTTGTCACAGATTTTTGGGGGGTTTTCACTATAAACAATGACTTTTGGTTTTGGTTTGGCTCCTTTAGGAGCTTTCAAGAGCTTTTAGGAGCCCTCAAGAGCTCTCAGGAGTTGAACTTTAGTGACTAATTCCTAAGGATTAATTCTATCTTATTTCCTAATTTAAAGTTCTTTTGACTTATTTCTAACTTTGCTTGACTTGATTGAGACTGAGTCATGGAAAAGACTAAAATTTAACTTAATTCTTAATCTAGAATTCAAAATATAAATTTAATTCTAATTTACTTCAAAAGAAATCTATTTTAAGATTTGTTGGAAAATAAATGCTATTTTAAAGAATAGAAATAAATTGCAAGGAAATAATGATTAATATAGAAAACATAAATACTAATTTCCATGAATAGATTCCAAACAAGTTTCAGTTTCATCTTTCCATAATTTTCCATCATTTCTTCCATTAAACCTAGAGATAATTATCAAACTTAATTTCTACAAACAACATCTAAATCTTGATTAACTCAATAAACTTTATAACAAATCTAATAAACCATTCTAACCTTGATGAACTTAGCTTAAAAGTGATTAAACATAGTTGCTAAAAATGATTCAAATGGAATTAACATTCCAAATTTAATATCCAATGAACAAAAATAAAATAAACTCAGAGAAATACCAAACAAGGCCAATTCCTTTGGTTGAGCGGGCCCTGCTCTTCCTCCGGTGAGACCTCTAACACAGTGATTTGAGTTAACTTCTTATTTTCATTCAAATTGATCAAAATAGGAACAAAAAATAGAGTAGTGCAACCATTATAAAATTATAATTAAAAATTACCTAACTCCTTTCTATAACCTAAAGATGGATATTTATAACTATATCCTTAGTGAATTCAAAACATGGAATTAACTGCTAAGATACAAGGTGCCTAAACTAAAGACTAAAATATAACTGAAAATAGATAGAGGGAAAATGCTAGATCAATGCATGGATGAGAAGTTCCTAAACTGACTAAGAGGAGCTGATTTGAAACTTTAATGATTCATCATCAAGCTGCAACAATCAGTGGCATGATTGTCTTCATGTGGTTAAACAGGGAGTTTAACTTTATCTTTGAACTAAGTCATCAATTATTAGTCTTAAATACCCTGAATGAGATCCCTAAGAATAGGATACCAATTATGATAGTAAAAGATTAAAACTACATAATTAACTCATCATTATCACCACAAAAGCAACACATTTAATACAAAGCATTACCTCTAATATATTTACTAAATTAGCCAAACATAAAGTTAAACAAGTAAATATATCAGCATATAGTCTACAGTCATGTTAATTAATAATATAACCAAGTCTTTTAAACCATAAAATGACTATTTAAAAGTATTTATGAGGCCCTCATCAATAAGCTCAAAATCATTAACTAATAGATTTGATGAATTAAAGAGTAGATCAATAAGTGACATGGTCACTTGGGTTAAAGATAAAAGATTGTTCGAAATTGTTGAGAAATGCAAGTCTACTCACTAGTCTGCACTTGAAATACTTAAAGATATTCAAGAGTGTGAGAAAGAAGTCAATAATTTATTCACATTTTGATGGACTTGGCCTAATGCAATTCAAAAAATCAAGGATGTTGAGAACACAATTGAAACTCAGATTAAGTTTGCATCTAGCTAATTTGATCCTACTCTTGATTTGGATGATCATACATGGTATGGATTGACAAAACTACATTAGGAATACCTTGCATCACATAAAGGAAAAGGAGAGATGGTTGAACAATATGGGAAGCTCAGATATTTAATCAAGATCAAGTGTACACCTATCTATTATGCTCTTTCTATAGCTGATAAGATTCTAAAATTTAATGTTGCCCCTAGAACTATGATTGAAGGAAAGGACATCTTATGTGATCTCAATTATCTATGTAATACCTTTTCAGAGGAAAAAAGGTTTTGGGATGAAGGGAGATCCTCATGGACTAGGACTCTTAACAAGCTTCAAGGGACATCAGCCTTTGGTCATCATCTCTATTTGGGATATACTTCTTACGGGGAGTTTTTAGGTATGCAAAGGATTAGTTAAAGCATTTTAAACTTTTTTTTCCTTTGCCATTGATTTCAAGTGGGGGGAGAGAGAAATAATGAATCTTTTTTTATAGTTTTCACATTGTGTGTTGCCATCAATGAAAAAGGGGGAGATTCTTGGGAATCCAGAGATTGTCATTGATGTCAACAAGTGGAATTTGGATAATTTCCTCAATGAAACTTTGATGTTTATCAGTTTTTAATTGCTTCAATAATGAAAGTCTGTTGATTCGATGTTTTGATATAGATTATCCTTTTTGTGTAAGATCTGCTCTGAAGCTGATTATATGTTTCATCTTGATATCAATTGTGTCCACTAACATGGTTTTAGTTGACTAGGCTGTATGGTTGGAAAGGTACAATTACCAATTGTTTTGGAAATAGTGTCATACTCATACACTAGCTTTATACGTTGGTTTTTTTTTCTAGATTCTATCTCAAAAAAAGATATCATCATAGGAATTTGTACATAGGTTTGAGACTACAAGGTACATCTTGCTTTGCAGTTTCATAATGAGATGTGAAGGAATTTGGAAGATATGAATGACAGTATTCTATTTTGTAGTCTATAATGAGTTTTTATGTAGTATATTGATGTGGGAGATTCCACATTTTCTCATATTTTATTATCTTATTGTGCAATGTTGAAGATAAGTACCTTGATGTCATCTAAGGAAGAATTCAATATTCTAACACACTTTTCTATTACATGTTTGATGGATTGCATGTATATTTGGAATTTTTGGTCCAACTTTGGCCGACCTAATTATGTATCAATATTGAGAATTTTTTATGTGTGAATAATGGGATCTATCTTAGATCCATTACAACTACTTATGTACAAAGATGAGAACAATGCTAACAGAGTTGATTAGGCTGACCCAATTAGTAAAAATGGGTATATATATGTATATATGTAAGAAATTGTATAGAGAAGAAATGGGAGCGAGGCAAAGAGGGAGTATTTGTGAAATATACATGAAGATAGAGATGTGAATGGATATGTGTGAGAAGTGAAGATAAGTGTGTAGTCTATGTATTGTGCTTCACCAAAACTAAACCTCAACACAAGGAAGGTGCATTTTAATCAGTTCATGCTTTTGGAAATGAGCCACTTCATTTTTGTATCTTGACAGTAAGACAAATCTTTTGTATCTACTTCAGGCTGTGAGCCTTTCAAGGATAGTGAGTCCTAGTAGTGAGCCCTTGTAATATTCTATACCTAAATATATTATATTTTGAGCTAACCCTCACCATGGTTTTTCCCATTTAGGTTTTTCTACATAAAAATACTGGTGTTCATGTGTATTGATGCCTAATATTGATTCCATGTTCTCTCTTGTTGATTTGGTTAGATTTATGATAATGTTTAAATGGGTTTTATGTGAATAGTTTTATCAAATACTAATTCACCCCCCCTCTCATTATTTTGGATTTTTAACATGGTGTACATGTTTGGCCTTCAATATCCATCTTTTTTATGAGTATATTAGTTTTGAGTATGAAGTCTCTAAACTTGAAAGGTTTGGAGATACCTTCTTATTATAATATTTTCTTATGTGATCCTACAAACTAAGACTAAGGTTAAGCCATCATGGGTCAAAATATTGATGAATAACTTCATTACTAGTGGATCTCATAAAACTACGATCTTTTATTTATTCATCAAAGGTTTGGGTTGTATAAATAGGATGATTATCACTATGATAGGGAGGGTTTCCAAAATATAGAGTCTCAACCATGCAAATTGATGAGGGTCACTATAATCCTCATCATTTAATTTTGAATCTAGGGTGGTGCCCATTGCTATATGAAAGTAGGAGAGATAATTTACATAATAATATTTTTTCATTGAAAAAAAAAATTGAAAAAAATACATGAAACAAAATAAGGTCTAGCTCTACTACAACCAAATTTAAGAATATATTGAAAATGGTGTTTGAATGGGAAAAGGGATCTAGGTCCTAAATCATACCTTTCCCAATTGAAGGATTAGAAATGATCTCAAATCCACTTGAATACAAATCCCAATTGAAGGAATCAAAATGTTGGATTAGGGTTATAACCTTATGTGTGTGTGGATGTGATGGATGATTGATTTATGATTGCTATTTGACTAATTTTGAATGATGCAAATGAACTAACTATGTAAACTATGTCTATCATGGTTTGAAGATGGCCTAGTCTAGAGGTTATAAGAAGGTCTAGATTGAGGGTGATTCCCTTAATATAATCAATAACCTAAAGAAGTTATATTCACCTTATGGATGGTGGAGTCCCTTAGCCTTGATGCTTTAGATAGTTTAGGTTCTTTTGATCAATGTTTCATTTCCTATGTTTATAGAGAGGGAAATAGTTTAGTTGATTTATTTGCTGATATGGTGTGTATGATCATTTGGTGTGGGAAGAGCATGATCCCCTCCCTATCAAAGCTCGTTCAATTCTTCATCATGATTTACAAAGGGGATGAGGTGGGGTTTTTTTTATTATGGAGATTATCACATGCGTATCTTTTTGTGGTATTTCCTATCAAGGTGTAATTTTTCTAGAGATAAGGCTATGTGGTTTATTGATGAGACTATGGTACGAAAGGATATACATTCAAGGTTCACTATTTCATTTTGTCATCTTGTATTTTCCACATGGATTGTGGGTAATTGGAGAGCTAAGGCATTCTTGAGGTTTCTTTATATTCTCTACAAGTTTTTCATTTTGTTGTGGTGTTTTTCTATTGCAACAATGGGGGCTAAACAAAACCATGTTGAGCCTATCTCTTGTGATATTGTTAATAGTAAAAATAAAGTTTTGGAATTGTTGGAGGTAGGGGGAGTGACTACCTACATAGATAAATTGCATGGCCATGATCCAAAGATGTCTCAGGGGTTCCTCGAAGGTTGATAGAATAGAGTTTTGAAGATTGGTGGCAAGGAGTTCAATATTACTGAGGATCTTATTGCACAAATTAGTGGTTTTTCCATTGAAGGAAGAAAAGTTTACATAGATAAAAATGAGTCTAGTTTAGCCTTGGAAATATTCTTCAAGCAAGGTGAGAGGTTGATGTTAGAGCATGATAAATGCAAGGGATATTATTGCTCCTCTATCAAGGGTATATGGGGAGATTGTTCTCACAAAATTATGAGGTACTTCACCCTAGATGGTTGTCTCTCTATTCTATCTAGGTATCACTTTGTCTTGATGATTTTAGGAATAGAAAAAAGGTGAATTTTCCTTTTTATTTGTTGGTGTCTTTGAAACAAGGTATCATAAATCATAAGCACAATCCTAAGAACCCTTTTCTTCATGAGGGTTTAATCCTCTTAATCTCAGAGTTTGTTAAGTCTAATCATTCCTGATCAACCCAAGGTCTCCAAAGGTTGGAGGAAGAAGAAAGATTCTAATTATGAGATGGGGTATGAGGATGGGTTTGATGATGATGAATATGTGCTTGGGTCAGAAGCTTTCATGGAAGTCTATTTAGAACCTTTGGTTCCCTTTGAGGGAAAGAGAAGAAATAAGGGGAATTCTTCCAAAACCCCTAGGGATGATGAGTATGATATGGGTAATGAGGAGGAGGAATGTACCTGTGAAACTCAAAATTTTAAACTTGTGAAGGTGATGGGAGGTAATAATATGAAGGGTGCTGATTTTGGTAAAGTAAAAATGAAGGATATTGTTCTGAGGGATAAGTTTGATGTTCCCCTTGTTACTGGTTTGAAGAGGGAGGGGGTGAAGAAAGGAAAACTTCATAAGGATTCTAAGAGGAAAGAGGGGAAAGACCAAGAGGAGAGTGCTCTATCATCTATTGTTGGGAATTTGTAGGTTGCTAAGGATCAATTGAAGAAGGGTTTGGATAAAGGTGTTTATGGTGGTCTCAGTCCCAAGGTTACCATTCACAATGTGTCTATTGTTGGTTAGTAAGGGAAGGAGGCCTTAGGTAAAGATAATATTAGCAAATATTCTTAGGAGGAGTAGATGGTTGATAGGGATGGTTTCAATTTCAAGAGGTAAATTTTCCTAATTTTCTTGCCATAGTGAAAGAGTTTTCTTTAACCCTATTCAAGCTATTTAAGTGGGTCTTCCATGAAATGAATTTTACCAATGTCAAGGCTAGAGTGATGATTAATAATTATGAAGAGTCATCTACCTCAAGGGAACCCAATGTCCAAACTCAGGTTAATAAGGTCTAGAATGAGGTTATTCAGCTTCTTGATACTCTGAAAATGATTGCTGATGAGATGGTGAAGATGAAAAATTCTTTTGAACCTCGATTTGTTGTTCTTGAAGAGAAAATGGATCATGTTTATCAAAATTTGGAGAAGGTTCTTTAGGTGAGAAAGAATGCTATGTGTAATGAAGCTAAAGGTTTGTGCCTTTTGAATAAGAAAGCTGGGAAGTGGCTGGGGGATGATTCTATTGTGAAAGGTGTTCTGGTTGGGGTTGGTGATCCTCGTAGAGTTCAACAAAAAGTAGTGTGTGAGATAGGTCCTTGTACTAGAACCTGAAATAAAACCAAGATGAATGCTGCAATTCCTACTAAAGAGGTTGTTGAAATTATAAATTTGCATCAAATGATCATCGAAAATGATTTGGAAGTGGTTAACATCCTGAAGAATCTGTAGTCACGTGTTGTTTTTTGTGCCTCTTTATGGCTGGTTTTTTTTTCTTGGCTTCTTTTTGGTTGCTTTCTCTATTGTTGATTTTTTTTGAAGTAGTGTTTCATTTTTTAAAGGGTTTCGGGGTCCCTTCTAAACCTATTTTACCTATAATGAAAAACTATGTAAACTGTGAATATACAATAGTCTATTATGATTTCTTATAAACTAGATGTAGATAGACAAATGAGTTCCAAAATTGAAAATAGAAGATACAAATGCACCTGAGGTGTAAATTTGAGCTTGATTGTGTAGGTCTATGGTGTAGTGCGCCTTAGACTATCCTCCTTTTTTAGATTTGAAAATTTAGGCCTTAGGACACTAGTCTATAGCTTTTTTCTTCCAGGTGTTGTTGACGAAACTTTATCTATTAGTGTTAGAAAATAGATTCTATGACTTGTCAACTTGTAGGGTTTTGATACATGAATGAAAAATAACCTTAAATTTTCCTCCAACTCACTTCAAATTTGCAACTTGCCACACAAGAGCAGAGGAAGGGTTGTTCCATATGAGGTCTTTCCTAAGTCATTAAAGCCCATGTTAGTATTTCTACCTCCACAATGGTAAATTATGATGAAAGAGAGTGTATCCTTGGTTGGATAGAGGCTAATTGATAAAAAAGTAATGAATTGACAACTTTTTTGTAACTCACCACTAAGATTTGATCTCTTTTATGGACTAAAGTCACACTCATCACCTTCAAGGACCAATTGTTGCTTATCTTGAATTGATTTGATCACCTACAACTGTTAGTACACAAAAAAATACATGTAAAAATGAACACAAACTCACACAACACATGAAATCATGCTTGAATGATGAAATACTAAAATAATCTTGATAATTTTTCTATTTATTGATCATGAGTCCTTGTGTAATAATATTAATTGCTTCCTTGATCATGCTAGCATTAAAATGGTGAAAATAATTTGTATTTATATGAAATTCTTATAATTTCCCAAAAATAAAATTCCAACAACTAACAATTAGAATTAGAAATTCAAATAATAAATTATTGATAGTGACATCCAAATTTGGAGAAAAAATGCTAGTCTAGGGTGTAGTGTGCCCTTTACTAGGTTCCTTCATTTTCGTGTTCAAAAGTGTTAGGTGAAAAATATTAAATGCATAATTTGATTTACAACTTTGATTTCCAATATTTTTTATAAAATTGGAAATTAATGCATAATTAGGTCCAAGCACATAGGGGGAGATAGACCTAATGTGAAATTGTCAAGGGTGATAATTTTCAATGCTACATTTAGCTCCCACTTGAGTGAGAGTATGAACTTATGCTCAAACTCACACTAAAGTAAGAATATGTCAAGAGGGGTTCAAATATCCAAATATTGAAGAGATAGGATGGCATTGAATCTAGGGGGTGCTCTAGCCCCTAGGATTCAAGATCATATGGAAAGACAATATAAGGACAAAGGAACACAAATGTGTAGTGAAATGCAACATGAAAACACAAGGAATGTATAAAAAAGACACCACACATAACATAACATAAAGAAAAAATAACACAACACATAACACAAAACATAATGCAAAAAGGGGTATGGCAATCACAAAATAGTAAGCTCCACAAAAAATATTACTAGGATCCATACCAAAGATGTTTATGGTTCATAGGAAAAAAAAGTTCAATATTTGTTAGGTGAACCACAAACCAAATAATTGCAGGCTAGTGAAGTTTGATATTCAATAGGCGAGCTTTTTTGAAAGTAGCGAATGAGAAACACACAAGGACTAGTGAGGACCATTTTTCACTAGGTTTGATCTCATGTAAACCAAACCAAGATTTATAGTCCCAATAACTCTAATAAGGTACAACTAAAAATGATCAAAATTCCAAGCTAACACATCATTAAGTCCAATGTTTGTGAAAAAAGTGAAGCACATAATGGAATGCATGCCCCCACCTTAAAGTAATTACTAAACCCCAAATATGAGAAATTTCTTTAAAGTTGAAGTAAAATGATAAATACAAGATGATAAGGTCATGAGAGCTTATTGGAAAACCCTATTCCAATGATATGCTCCCAATAAAGCTGACTTAAAATAAGGGGTTGCCCCCAAGACAAAGCCACATAACAAAAGATATCACATAAGAGATCCATAGATCTAGGGTCAATATAGACCTTTGATAATATATAATATAATTATGTTGGGAATTGAAATCATTCCCCCGAATTCTCATTAAACTACTAACATGATGAAATAAAGAGATAGAGATGATTAAACAAAACTTTTGGTTTAAAATGGAAGAGACCTAAATGCATCAAAACCTTGCATCATCCCCAAAAGGAAAACACAAGACAACAAATTTTTAAGACATATAGAAGAATAGAGATACAAATAGATAGATTTCACAACATATTAGTTTCCTTTGTATCCTTGTGCCAACAAGAAAAAAAAGGGAAACCAAAAAAAACAAGCACAACATGGGAGGTCATATCATGAACAAGAAAACATACATACAAAATGGGTACAACTTATGGAAGTTGATCTAAAGAAAATCATCCACGTCCCAATCTTGGTCATCATAAATAGAAGGTTGAAAATAAGCTAAAGTGACCACAAAAATTTCCATACATGGAGTATCATAAGGTTCAACACATGGTTGATCACTCTCATCAAGAGGAATATCATGGTTTCCACCATTCAAATCCATATATGTAGAAAAAATAAAGATAATTCATTATGCACTTGTTATTCTATCTTAACTTCTTCATATTCATTATCCAAATTTATCACAATAGGTGGCTTGCATAGAATATAATCTATATGTGGGTGATCCCACAATAGTGGTTTACATTTTTTGGCCAAACTGGACACTGAAATATTATTTTCTAACTAAATCTTCACTTTCAGGCACCTATAGCGGCTAAACCGTGAGGAATTTGAAGATGATGCAAACTATAGTTTCGTGAAATTTTGTCTATAGATTCTAAATATATTTTTTTCAAAATTTTTGGAATTAGATTGTGCCTCTTTTTCCATCTCCCTCGAAAACTAGTTTTTTTCAAAAATAACATTTTAAAATTGGTGTAGGAACACCTACTCCTCATCCCCTCCATTTTTATTATTTGATGGTGAATTATGGTTAGTTGGTTAGTATGAGTATTTTTGATATATTTTTCATGAATAAGGTCTAACAAGACCATCAAGCATGTTATAGGGTGAGTTTTTGAGTTTTGGAGTCAAAATGTGAAATATTGCAATCTTGCACTAAATGTAGTCATGTAGCCTTGAAGGAAAATCCTAAATTTGTACTTGCATATGAAATATTTGGGTCTTAAGGATGTAATAAGGATATTTTGAAGCCATTAGAATGGTTTTAGAAGTCATAGGTGTTAGGATTGAAAGTTGCTTCAAAAATGCAAAGTAGTCATGTAATTTGATGCAATTTCACCATAATGATGTAAACACAAAACCAATAGTTCCCTCCTTCAAAGTAAGTTGAGAGAATTTGGGAAGAGGTGTAAAAACATGTTTAAATAACCTCCATTGGGTCGAGGCAGAGGGAGATTGAATTTTTGGAAGCATTTAAATAAGAAAAAACTCTATTTTCTAGTTTTCTGGACTTTTTGACTGTTCTTTCAAATTACAGTCCTATAGCAGCATTGTAAAACCCTCTAATTCATATGGTTCGATAGAGGGGAGAGCCTTCTTTTTTTTTGCGGTGATTTGAGTTAATTTCATTATGAATTGAGCAAGTTATGTCCATTTTACTACCAAAGGGTTTGAAATCCTTCAAAACAAGGGTTTGTTCACAAATATGTTCATAATTCACCATTCCACCATAGAAAAACTCTAATTTTTAGTGGAATGGTGGATTTAAGGGTCCTTTACATGATTCAATTTGTTTTAGGAGGAAAGATGAAGGTTTTCAAATTTTATGTGATGCCCTAGGTCTAGTTTTACCTTGAAATAGTCTAGAAAATGATCATTTGTAAGCATTTTTTTTATTTCTGAGTATTTTAAGTAAATAGAATGGATGTAAGGTGTGAATTGGGTCTTGGGGAGCATTTTTGAACCTGCTAAAGTCTTTAGGGGTGTTGGGGTGTTCCTTGACAAGTTGAATCTTTCCTTGTACAGGCCTAGTTAAGCCTCTTTGGTGGCTTGAAGATCATTCTTTTGAATAATTTGTTGTTAGTGTTTGGTTTTGTGCTTTTGGGGATTTGTAGGGGTTGATGTTAGATTTCTATAACTAGTTCTCTTTGGTATAGTTCTTGCTTTAACAAGATTTAATCATGACTCTCATGTTTGGCCTATACTACAAGAATGCATGGCTTGTTTGGAACCAATGGGAGAGTGAGTCTTTTTGTGTGCAAAATTTGTTTGTCTAATCATGATTTGTCATGTTGGGAGTATTCAAATCATCCCCAAGTCCTATAGTGATGTTTGGATGAGAGAGTCATGTTGGTGATTAAGTTGCTTTATTGAAAGGAATAGTGAAAAGATGTGTGCACATAGCGTGTTTGAGAGAAGTTTTTGAGAAAAGGTGTTGCTTCCCTTGCCACTTTGCATCATAGTGGTATCAGAGCAGGGAGTAGATTTTGGTTTGTATTTTGTAGGTTGAAGAAGAGGCATGGTTGACAAGATTCCTTAAAAGAACAAAGATATGGCTAAAGAGATGAAGGAGATGAAATATAGGCATGCAAGGGAACTTGAAGAGTTAGAAGAAAGGATTATAGCCTTGGAGACAAACAAGAGAATAGATGTTGAAGAGAGTAGTGAGATAGATGAAGAGGAAGAAGATGAATTTGAAGACATTGAAGAAGAACTTGATCCAGAGGACCAAAGAATTGCAAAGTTGTTGAAGGTAGTGAAAGATGACAAGCCTAAGGTAAAACTTGATGTTCCTAAATATGGTGGTAGTTTAAATGATGAAGAACTACTTGATTGGATCGCTGCATTAGATAATCATTTTGAATGTGATGAAGTTCCTGAGGAGAAAAGAGTAAGGATTGCAAAGACTAAGTTGCAGGGTCATGCTTTGGTATGGTGGGATTACTTTCAGTCTGAGAGGAGGAAACAAGGGAAGTCTAAGATCACATCATGGGACAAGATGATATCTAAAATCAAAGGTAAATTCTTACCCAAGGATCATCAAGTTCAGTTGTTTAAGAAATTGCAAAACTTAAGACAAAGGGAAATGATGTTAATTCTTATATTGAGGAGTTTTATAAATTGAGTCTAAGATCTGGTCATCATGAGAATGAAGATGAAAAAGTTGCTAGATATATTGGTGGTTTGAGGCTTAATATACAGGATGAATTGGTTTTGGCTAACCCTAGGAGTGTAGAGGATTGTTATCAAATGGCAATCAGGGTGGAGGAGAAGCTTAAAAGGAGACAAGAGAAAGCAGTAAGAGGAAGAGGTGGTCCTAGTGCAAGAGGAAGAGGAATACCTTCTACATCAAAGCAGCCAAATGAAGATCAAGGAGCAAACAAAGGTAAAGATCACAATGATTCTAGAGGTGGTTTTGGTTTTAGAGGTAGAGGAAGGTTTGGTATTGGTAGAGGTTCTAATGATTTTGTAGGAAGGTGCTACACATGCAATGAGTTTGGCCATCCTTCATGGAAGTGTCCTGAGAGGGTTGGTAGTTCTTCTAGTGGAGACAAGAAGATTGATAGAAGAGCACAATTGGTACAAGAAGAGGAGTGTGAAAGTAATTGTTCTCCAAGTAGGAATGCAGATCCTGAGGTTGGGGAAATGTTGATGGTGAGAAAAACAATCTTGAAGGCAACAAAAGAGGAAGCACCTTTGCAAAGGAAAAGTCTCTTCAAGACAAATTGTAAGTGCAAGGACAAGGTATGTAGAGTGGTCATTGATTCTGGCTCAACTGAAAACATGGTGTCATGTGAAATGGTCAATAAGTTAGGATTGAAAAAATTCCTCATGAATGTCCCTATAAAATCTCATGGTTAACTGATGATCAATCTTTGTTGGTGAATGAAAAGGCTATAGTGGATTTTCAAATTGGTGGTTATCATGATAGTGTTGTGTGTGATGTTCTTCCAATGGACTGTTGTCATCTCTTATTAGGCAGACCTTGGCAATATGACAAGAGGGCATTGTATGATGGTAGGGAAAATACTTACACCATAGTTCAAGATGATCATTCTTTTGTGTTAACTCCTCTTTTAGAAGATGCTAAAGGTAAAGCAAAGGTCATAATGTGTGGCAAGAAGGAACCTATAAATGTAATGAAGGAGAACCAATTTTCTGATGTTGTTCCCTATTTTAAGACTGAAAATGCAGATATAAGGTTTGATGTAGGGGTAAAAGAAGTGTTGATAGTGAGTTTGCATGAAAGTGTGTTAGTAGGAGCCATTGAATGCCCTGTAGTCAAGAGCAGGGTTGAGAAACAAACAAATTTTGTAGGTATAGAGGTATATAAGCTTGATTTGACAGTGGTAAAGCAAGGTAAAGGGGCAGCCAGTGAAAGAAAAGAAAAATAGGGCAGTAAAGATAGTTGCAAGCATAACGGTGACAAAGGAAAGAATAAAAATCACAAAGTTACTAATCCTTGTTTTTTTGTAGGTGTAGACCATCATAAACAATCAAATCTTGGACAAGGAAAAGATAAAGGATTGTTTGCAGGTCTGTGGATAGAAGAAAAGGTAAATACACATGTAAATGCATT
>VDFB02129003.1:0-49156 GCA_007258455.2 Sequoia sempervirens
TTATAGAGCTTAAAACCCTCTCTTGAATTTTTCTCCATTCTCTTCCATGTGACAGGTATCTCTTGCATGTAGGTGTTCTTGGGCTCTGAAGTTGGATCTAACAACTCTAGCATTTTTGTGGTCTCACTTAAACCATGCTTTACTTTACTTTCATATTGTAAAAAAATTTCTTCCCTATCATTAGATCCATCATTAGTTTCTTGAACTTCAAAGGGGTGATCTTTATTCCACAATTGCTAAACTCATCATCTTATGAGATCTCTTGAAATGTAAAACTAGTTTTTGGTTCACCTAGATCCTTCCTCATAGACCAAAAGGAAATATTTTTTTATTGTGTCCAATTTTATTCTCTACAAGCCCTTCATAGAGAATTTGATATTTTTACTAAAGTAGATGGTCAACCACCTTTTTCATAAAAATTATTGTACCTCTTGATTTGCTTCTCTACTTCTCTCTATTGGTGAAATGTCATTATTTCTGCTGATAATTGTTGAAAAGAAATACCTTTCTCAAGAGTAGTTTCCTCCATTACATTTTTGACCTCATCCCAAGAATTCTTATTTTTCAATATTTCAAACAAGGGTTTACTTTCATGTTGAATTCTACTTGTAGCATTCTTATTGGCTACAAGCCTTACTTTAATGACATCACATGGGTCATATTGCTAGTGAGAGATAGCATCAAATTTTTAAAAATTTTAAATTTCATTTACCACATTGAATGTTTCTCTCTTGAATGTGAACCCTCCACATGAAAAAGGTAAAGGGAATATACTCTTCTTTTGTTGGTTGACAAAGTATAGTTGATCTGTACTCTCCATTTGTTGTAGATATATTCCAATAAAAAAACCATCTCTATCACATGTATTGGATTTTTGTAGGGATCTACTCCTAATCCATAAAATATTAGCATAGTATATTCTTCCATGAATTACTAGTCAAGCAAGTGTATTTCTTGATCCCAGTTGAATTTAATCTCTACAAGACGGGAAATCTAAGAAATTGAGTATTTATAATTTTTTGATATAATGGAGCCAAAAAGTAGTCTACAAAATGATTTTAGTTCCTTTGACCATCATGCATCTTAATGGTCCAATCATATATTAGAGCCATTTTTTTCCCTCAACATTTGTATAGGGCCGAATATGAAGCTTATTGGCTAGAAACATTCCACTAAATTTGAATAGAAATAAATAACACAAGTAGGTTGTGAACCTAAATGTCTTAGTGGAACCTCCTTTAATCATTAAAATTTTGTTTGCATGAATTCTACAATGTGCTTAAGAAAGCTATGTTTGACAAGTTGAGTAGCAACATTGATGTTATATGTACCATTTCAAGGAGGCTTGCACCCACTTCTCAATTGTTATCTAATCAAAGAAAAAATGATAGCATTGAAATAGTATCCTAAACCCATGGTTTAAAATATCTAATTTATAAGGAGGCTTATGATTATCTTTGAATAAGTTACTATCCACTGCTATTTTATTTAGAAAATAATTTTTGGACTCTTGATTGATTGCTTTATAATTACTAGCAAGGTTTTCTAGGTCAATGTGGATGTTTCCAAAATCATCGGCTATAAGCCCCAACACATTTTCTAAATTCTTTTGTAGTAATGGGTAACATTTCTTCTTTGCTATCTTTATTAACAATTAATTTTTTGTTATCATCATAATTATGTGTGCAAACCATGATAAATTCTAGGCAAGGGAAAGCCTCATATAACATCATGTATCCCAATCAAACTACCCATTCTACAGTGATACTAGTAATTGGTATTGTTTTACTATTTGTAGGTTTCATTTGTTTTGCAGCCTTATTCTCACATGAAAATCTAAGTTCTGAGATAAGTTTACCATATATTACAAGATCATAAATATCATGGTATTCATTTGTGAAACCTAGGATTTTAAGTAGTCCAACATAATCTATCTTCTTCTTTTTTCTTTACCTTTCCCATTAGTTGGTCTAGTAGTAGTGGTAGACATGCTTGTACAATTTGAACTCTCAACCCTAAACCCAAAGATTGAAAAATTAAGAAACACGATGAAACATAAGAATTTTTTCTTTCACTTACCTTGAATTTGATTCTTGAAAATGTGGATATAGAGACACTGATAGGAATGGATTAGTTGTGTTGGATCCCAAAATCTCCCTGGCGCATTATAAATCTCCTTGTGTGTTGACCCTCTCACTTCAAAATAAAATCACTTAGTAGTAGCAAGTTCACTTCTTATTTTTTTATTTTTCTTGAATATTGAAGTGAATGAAACATATTATCCCTGGGCTACACAATTAGTACATTAAAATTTTGTATTGACACTTCAAAATAAATTCAATATTTGTCCTACATTTTTGTAGCTTTAATTAATTTATCACTTTCAGTGAGAGGTAATATCATTCCAATGTTCCATCTCAAATAAATTATCAACAATTGATCTTTTCAAATCTAATGGTTCTAGGGTGAATTTGGAGGTTTGAGTTCATAATTCTAGCATTCTATGCATTTCATTATGAAATTAACTAAAACCATCCATCAAACGTTCATCGAACAGTCAAGTAATTTAATACATTTTTTTTCTAATTTTCTAAGGCATAATATTTTGTCATATCAATGTTTTGTTTCACATAGTGGCACCTCTATTTTTTTGAATGCAAAAGAAAATTGAGGGGGGTGTGAATCAATTGTCCCTCAAAAATTCAAAACCCTCATTAACATTCATATTCACATTCATTCATTCAACCCCTAAACCTGTTATGATGAATTAACATGAAAAGAAAATAACAAAAACTAAAACAATTTAACACCATACACAAGAGAAAACCCAAGAAGGGAGAACAATGATGAGGATTAGCTCACAATATAAGTAATATTAATACCGAATACAATAGGGTTCACTTTTGGAGGGCTCACTGCCCAAAGGAGAAAGGATTGTTGCCAGAATAGACAAGAAGATAGAGAAGGAATGTTACACAAAGAAAAGCATCTCAATGCAATAAATAATCCACCACAATGATTTGAACACCTTCGCAGTTTGATTGATGAATTGTAGCCATCTTCTTCTCACTACATCTAGTAAACTAACACATGAAATCTCACACTACACTACTCAATTTCACACTCTAACACATTGCACTTCACATCATTCACATCTCTGGCATCTATCTTGACATCCTTCAACAACTCAACTCATACTTATATCATCTTCAACCTTAAAACCTTCTCCAAGATTGGCTATGCACCTCAAATGTACAAATTCAAATTAGGTTGGCACCAAAACACTTATGTGGTAGATAAAAGTGAAAGAAAACCACATCAAACCTTAATTGGGACCCAAATCAACAACACAACACTACAACACGCTTCTATAACCAATAATTATCCATCACATATAGTGTAAACAGCAGGTCGATCATTACCCAAGCAAACACCATTAAAATTTTAATTACATGCTTCCTAAAACCCAAGAACAACTTGTGAACCACACACCATGCTTGAACATGATCTATACTATTCCTCAAACACCTTAAAATTCAAAAAACTCCTTCACAATAGCTTCCACTGATAGAATGTACGCACCCAGTACATCCAGACTACTCTATCATACACTGTAACTTAGAAAACCATCTTCTGAAGCACCGAACCTCAAATCTTCTTGATTGAGGTAAGCTACCAACACCATCAACACACTTTCAGAATCACAAGACCCAAAACACAATTTCGGAGAAACATGAAGCAAAAATATTTCTCCCAAACACCTCTGTAATAAATAGTCACACATTGGTGAACACAACTTCTTCTATACAAGGATCCAACACACCAACTCTTGAATATAACACCTTTGAACACCTCTCACCAAAATATCTAAATCACATAGGCATATCTTCAACCTAGAAGAAATGAAAAGCAAAACCAAAACACAACTTTGTAACCTAGAACACCACTGCAACACATTGTTTCCTCTTTTTTATCAAATTTTCTCAAAATCACTTGGAAAACTTGAGCACTAGAGACACATCCTCATCATCTTTAGCACTTCCACAACCATAGATAGAAGTTTACCAAAGCAACACAAGAGGTTGAAACTAGTAGCTTTACTAATGACAACATAATACAACTAATCAAAGCATCAACTACACATACTCTAGCTTGCAATAATCTCAATAGACATCAATGACAACATAGACTTGTTGACATCAATGACAACACCAAATTCTCATCCTTGTAACAATCTTTCCCTTTGTCATTGATGGTAACACATGATGTGAAAAACCATCAAAGACACAACAGCTTTGAATATTGTGTCACCAAAAAATGTATAGTTGACATTTTTATGCTCACTTGAGTCTTTCTGGTGGACTTGGGCTTGATTTTTTCTATATTTAATGTTGTAATGTGGCCAACACATTTACATTAGGTCTTGGACCCTTGTGAATCATTAATACTTCTAGGTAGTCTTGTAAATTTTTTGTGAAGTGTTGTAACCCACTTTCACACTTTTCTAGGACCCTTTTATCACAATTCACTTGAATAACCTCTTTTCATTACTTACCAAGTATTAATTTAAATTGTTTTAAAGTGTTGTAACCCACTTTCATGCTTTTCTAGACTTGTCTTCACTAATTCAACCCTTTCTCGTGTTTAAATGACCCTTTTATACACTTTCCATCCATTTTAAATTATGTTTTTGAGGATACTCCCATTGGACAACATTTAATTACCCATAATTCCTGACACCCACTTAATTTTCTTAAGTGGTACTAAGTCACCAGTAGGGGAAACTTAGTCCTTTTTGGCACAAAAATCAAAATAATTTTAAATTTCTAGCAGGATTTTGTCCTCTAACCCTTGAGGTCGGCCTGTGATGTGTTACTTTTGGGAAATTTTAGTAAAATCAAGTATAAATAAGGTTTTTTCTCCTCATTTTACATCTCCTACACTCTCCTAGTTCACAAGCATTCAAGCATTCAACAAGTTAGTCATTCACAAGCATTCAAGCAAATCAAGCATTATCAAGTCAATCCATTGGAGCACTTCATTACATATCTTCAGATTTGGAACATCAAAGGTGTTGTAAGTTTATGACATTTGCATGTTATCTATTTATCATTCTCCTTTCATTTCATTTCATTATTTAGGGTTTGATTACCAAAGTGGGGTTTGACCAAGGCAAACCCCTATTCTCTAACCCTCAACCATTTTCCCCCTTTTGCATGTGTTTGCATACTTTTGTATGCAGATTTGTCAAGCAATAGGTGTTGAAAAGTGATAACGAAGTCTACAAAATAAATCAAGTCAACACAACCCTAGTTCAAGCTTGGAGAGGCTTTCTACCCTATTTTCTACAGAACCAAGTGCATACACCTATCATAAAAAGAAAGTGTAGTCCTGAGGCTACAAGATTTTGTCCTAAATTTCCCAAGATTTGTGGGAGGACTAAGTCGTTGCTATTTTTGGATTAGTCTCACTTCTGGGCCTAAAAAGTGATTTTGACATTTTTGGATACCCTTTTGGCAAATTCTTATTTTGGAAAAGTTTCCTGAAACTAGGACTTAGTCGCCCAGCCTGACGTAAGTGTCCCAATTAGCATTTTCAGCCAATTTTTTAGGATTCTAGAATCTCCCAACATCAAGCTTCAAATTCTAGGTGCAACTCTTTCATTATGTTCTATTATTTCATCATTTAGTTACATTTTTAGGCATTTTTGCATATCACATTGTGTTTTCCAGCACTTTACATTTTCTAAGTTTTGCATCATTAGATCATTCCATTTTCAGATCAGAGCATTAGTACATCTTAATTATGTTGTATACATATCATTTACATTAATATTTGAGTGTAAACCCTTGCATTTTGGACCCCATTCAATCCCCTTTCTCCTTTTAGGTGAAAAGCCCTAGGAGAAGCAAAGTATTGTGTGGGTGAATCCAAAATCATTGTTTACAAATACCAACACACTACAACTCTTTACATTACTTCTCCCTTGAATAACTTATCTTTTACACATTGTTCTCTCCCCCTTTGTAGCTTGTCTTCTTCACATGACCCTCTTTCTTTTTTTAATTAATAATTTTCACATGTTTCTTTCTCCCCCCTTGACATCAATGGAAAAGGAAAAAAAATGTTTTTTACTATTTATTCTCTTCCTTTGACATCAAAAAACCTACTTACTACTACCCTACAACACCTTTCCTTTACTGATCTGAATACTCCCCCTTAGGAGCACACACCAAACTATACCAAATCAGCAACCACTACACAATGAAAACACACACCCTTCTAACTGCAACAATGAGAAATGCCACTACCTACTCCCCTGAGAGGTAGCCACCAAAATTAGTCCATAAATAGAATGAATCTTGAGATCCACTGGATTGATACATCTCCTTATGCATCTAGTTCAAAGAAGGAGAGGAAATAACCCCCAGCTTCTCTCGAAGATACTCAAAAGTATCCTTAGGAAGAGCCTTAGTGAATATATCATCAACCTAATCCTTTGTAGGTACATATTCAAGCTTTACTTCATTCTCCACAACCTTCTCTCTCATAAAGTGATATCTGATTGAAATAATATTTTTCCTTGAATGCATCATTGGATTTTTTGAAATATTGATTACACTTATATTGTCACAAGAGATAGAAATAGGTTCATCATACACTACTTTGATATCGTTCAATGTTTTCCTCATCCATAACACTTGTGTGTAGCAAGATGTTGTTGCAGTGTACTCAACCTTTGCAGTAGATAAAGAAACTGAATCTTGTTTCTTACTTAGCCATGATACCAATCTACATCCAAGAAAGAATGCACCACCACTTGTACTTTTTTTTTCATCAACATAACCAACCCAATCTGAATCTATATAAGCACTCAAAGTGAAATTAGTATCCTTTGGATACCACAAGCCATGACCTAGAGTGCCCTTTAAGTATGTGATATCTCTAGGATCTTCTTCAAATATAGCCACAAGACAAACTGCATGCATGATATCTGGTCTAGTAGCAGTTAGATATAGTAGTCCATAGATCATTGATCTATACTTGCTCTGATCAACCTTAGGATATTCATCATTCTTGCTTAGTTTGCAACCAGTAACCATAGGAGCACATTACCATTTTGGAGTCTTCCATTCCAAACTTCTTCAGTATTTCTTTGGCATAATTTGATTGTGAAATGAATATACCTTTGTTTGTTTGATTAATTTGTAGTCCAAGGAAGAAATTCATCTCCCCAAACATAGACATCTCAAACTCTTTTTACATCTCTTCTACAAACTTCTTACACATAGCTTCATTGTCTCTAAAAATTATGTCAACAACATACACAAACACAATCAAGATTTGATATTTTTCAACTTTAAAGTAAATATTGCTATCTATGGTACCTTTATTGAATCCTTGTTGTATAAAATACTTATCCAACCTTGCATACCAAGCTCTAGGATCTTTCTTTAATCCATATAATGCTTTATTCAATCTATAGACCATATTAGGTTTAACTGATAATTGAAATCCTTCCAGTTGTTCCATGTATACTTCATCTTCCAATTCTCCATTCATGAAAGTAGACTTCACATCCATCTTATAGAATTTGAAATCCTTGTGTGTTGCAAAAATGAAAAACATACTAATAGCTTCCATTCTTTCCACCAAAGAAAATATCTCCTCAAAATCTATTCCTTCAACTTGTGAATAGCCCTTACATACAAGCCTTGTTTTGTTCCTTACCACTTCTCCATTCTCATTCAGTTTATTTCTGAACACCCACTTAGATCCAATTATGTTCTTTTTTGCAAGTCTTGGGACAAGTTCCCAAGTCTAGTTCTTCTCAATCTGTAGTAGCTCTTCTTCCATATCCTTTATTCAATATTCATATTTGCATGCGTCAATCACTATTTTAGGTTCAACTTTAGAAAGTAAACACAAATTTACCTCTTCTTCAACAACTTTCTTTCTTGTTAATACACCTTTTCTTTTGTCTCCAATGATATGCTCTTCAGAATGATTTCTTTGCACATACTTAGGAGTTCTAGGGGTATTTTTTGGAGCTTCATCTTCTTCTGCAAGCCATACTTCCTTAGCTTTTTATTTTCTCTACAATCAATCTCATATAATTCATATCCATCAATCACCACTGAGTTCCAAAAATATTCATCAACCTTGACACTTGCACTCTCAACAATATTTCTTAGTCTCTTGTTGTAGCACCAGTAGGCTTTGATTTTAGTAGAATATCCAAGAAAGATTCCTTCATCAGACCTTGTATCAAACTTTCCCAAATTTTCTTCATCTCTCCTGATATAACACTTGCTTCCAAACACTCTGAAGTATTTGACAATAGGTATCCTTCCATACCACAACTCATAATGAGTCTTTGTGTTATTTTCTTTTGCTTGAACTCTGTTAAGTATGCAAACAACAATATGAATTGCTTCTCTCCAATAGGATTCTAGTAGGTTAGATTCTTTCTTCATAGTCCTTGTAGCTTCTTGAACAATTATGTTTTTCCTTTCAACCATTCCATTTTGTTGAGGAGCCCTAGGGACAAAAAAGTGCCTCTTTATGCCATGATTCTCACAAAACATTTTAAATTCATTGGAAGCGAACTCTCCACCTTTTAGACCTCAAACACTTGGTTTTCATATCCATTTCATTTTCAACCATAACTTTAAATTCTTTGACGCTATCTAGGGCTTCAAATTTTTCTTTAAGAAAGTAACCCATATCATTCTATAATAATCATCAATAAAAAGCATGAAGTACTTTCCACCTTGAAGACTTCTTATTATTGTAGGACCAAAAATATCTATATGAACAAACTCCAACAATTATTCTTTTCCTTTGAAACTTCTCATTTTCTTTCCAACTTGACAATCCTTGTAGACAACATTGATAGGATTTGTAATCTTTGATAGATCTCTCACTGCTTGAACTAACCTAGTTCTTACCAAATTATCAAAATTAATGTGACACATCCTCATGTTCTATAGCCAACTTTCATTGA
The DNA here is from genome assembly GCA_007258455.2 of Sequoia sempervirens. NCBI lineage: Eukaryota > Viridiplantae > Streptophyta > Pinopsida > Cupressales > Cupressaceae > Sequoia > Sequoia sempervirens. The sequence goes on from VDFB02129003.1 coordinate 9,008, forward strand.
TCTAAGTCATAAAACAATGACCATCACCCTTGAGCTGATAAACATTTCCACTTGTCCTTCTTCTAGTAGTAGTCATAGTTCCATTCCCTTTTTTGATCTCGCATCTATCATCCTAAAAAATAATATTGTATCCTTTGCTACACATTTTTCCAACACTCAATAGGTTATGCCTTAAACCTTTAACATAGTAAACATCTTCAATATTATGCTTTCCATCAAAACTGATTGAACCTATTCCACATATCTTAGCACCTAAATCATCACCAAATCTAACAAGTCCTCCATCATAATTTTCAAGTTTAAAAAACTTACTCTCATCTCCAATCATATGATTAGAGAAACCACTTTCAATAATCCAATAGTTCTTATTCTATCTAACATGAAAAGAAGATACCAAAGTACCTTTAGTCTTATCCTTTTTCTTTAGAGGGTATTCCTTCACACATATTTTAGAGTTAGCAAAAAAAGATTTATCTTTTAAATACATGAGCAAGCATTCATCATCATCATCTCCATAATCAAATTCATCATTAGAAATGCTTTCATCTTCTCTAACATTATTGATTTTCTTAATCATCTTACCTTTGGTGTCTTTTTTTTTTTCATTCACAACTCTATTCAGACATCTTGAAGTAAAGTGACCTATCTTTTCACAACTAAACATTTGAAAGAAAACTCACCTTTATACTTTCCAGTACCCCTTTCTTATTCTTCTCATAGAGTTAGCCTCCACATCATCAAGATCTTCCTAATCCGGTTCTTCAATCTTCTTTGTTCTTTTAGCCTTAAAAGTAGTCTCAACTTTTGCACCATTGTTAGTACCAAATTCCTTCATTTAAAATGCAATTAAAGAGCCATACAATTGATCTCTAGAATACTAATCTATATTTTGAGATTCCTCAATAGCAATAACTTTATGACTATAAGAATTAGGAAGGGTTCTAAGAATTTTCCTCCAAGACCTCTAATGGAACTAACCACTTCATCTACCCTCTATATATAGCTTGTAATGTTTTCATCTTCAGACATCCATAGGTTCTCAAATGTGGTCTTTAAATTATGCATCTTATCTTGTTTGACCATATCATCTCCTTCATAAATACTTTCCAAATTTTCTCAAATTTATTTACTAGTTTTTAGATCCATAACTTTCACTAATTCAAAATTTACATAAAACTACTCAAGAGAGCATAGTTTTCTTTACTATTTCTTTCATATGCTTTGAGTTCAGCTTCAGTCTTAGACCATTTGTAGGCATAGTATAACCATCCTTAACTGATTTCTAGACATAATATCCTAGATTTAGCAAGAAATCCTTTCATCCTTGTTTTCCAGAATGCATAGTCTGTTCCATCAAATATAGGGATTTCCTTCTTGTGTGCCATCCTAGATCTACCTTAAGCAGTTATGCTTTTTTTTCAAGGAACCTTGCTCTAATACCAATTGTTGAATGCACAAGACAAATAAGAGGGGGGTGAATCAATTTTCCTTCAAAACTTCAAAACCCTCATTAACATTCAGATCCACATTCATTCTATAAACCCCTAAATCTATTATGATGAATTACCATGAAAAGCAAGTAACAAAAATTGAAATAATTTAACACCATACACAAGAGAACACTAGATATATGTGGAAAACCCAAGAAGGAAAAAATCACAATGAGGATTATCTCACAATATAAATAATATCAATGTCAAACACAATAGGGCTCATTTTCAAAGGGCTCACTACCCAAAGAAGAAAGGCTCACTACCAAAATGGCTCACTACTAGAATATAAAAGAAGATAGAGAAGGCGTGTTACATAGAGAAATTTATCTCAATGCAACAAAGAATCCACCACAATGACTTCAAAACCTTTGTAGTCTGACTGAAGAATTGTAGCCACCTTCTTCTCACTGCATCCAATAAACTAACACATGAAAACTTGCACTACACTACTCAATTTTTCACTCTAACACACTGCACTTTGAATCATTCACATCTCTCACATCTATATTGACATCCTTCAACAACTCAACTCATACTTATACCATCTTCAACCTTGAAACCTTCTCCAAGGTCAACTATGCACCTCAAACATGCAAATTCAAATTAGGTCGTGCCAAAACACTTTCACGGTGGATAGAAGTGAAAGAAAACCACATAAAACCTTAATTGTAACCCTAATCAACAACACCATGCTACAACACTCTTCTAGAGCCAATAATTATCCATCGCATATAGTGTAAACACTAGGCCAGTCGTTACCCATGCAAAAACCATTAAAATTTTAAGTACATGCTTCCTCAAATCCAAGGATGAATTGAAAACCACACACCACGCTCAAACATGATCTATAATATTCCTCAAACACCCTAAAATTCAAAAAATTCCTTCACAACAACTTCTATTGGAAGAATGTACACACCTAGTACATCTAAACTACTATGTCATACACTGTAACTTAGAAAACCATCTCCAAACATACCAAACCTCAAATCCTCTTGACTGAGGTAAAATACCAACACCATCAACACACTTTTATAATTGTAATACCTAAAACACAATTGTAGAGAAACATGGAGAAGAAACATTTCTCCTAGACACCTCTATAATACACAGTCACACACTAGTAAACACAACTTCTATACAACGATCCAGCACACCAACTCTTGAATATAACACCTATAAAAACCTCTCACCAACATATCTAAATTGCATAGGTGGATCTTCAACCTAGAAGAAATGTGGAGCAAAACCAGAACACAACTCTATAACCTAGAACACCACTGCAACTCACTATTTCCTCTTTTTATCAAATTTTCTCAAAAGCACTTGGAAACCAAGCACTAGAGAAACATTCTCATCATCTTCAAAACTTCCAAAACCATCGAGAAAATATTATCAAATCAACACTAGAGGTTGGCACTAGTAGATTTACTATTGCCAACATAATGCAACTAGTCAAAGCATCAACTACACATACTCTTGCAATAATCTCAATAGACATCATGACAACATAGACTTGTTGACATCAATGAAAAAACCAACTACTCATACTTGCAACATATTTAATAGAGTTGAGTCTTTGCATAACAAAGCTACACATCTATTTCATAAAGTGACACCTCTATTTGATAAAGTTGTGCTTTTATTTCAATTTTCAATTTCTAGGATTTTTTGATATTTTTCTCATTTGACCTTCATTTTTTTAGAAACTAATAAGTGGTGTAGCTATATAACACTTTTCAAAGATTATTTTCATTGAGATTACTAATGGTTTTATACAAATTCATTGGTCCAAGGCTTTATTTTTTACTAATGTTTTCATCTAAAGTAGCTTAGTGGATTAATGAACATTGTTTGCCATGTTTGGAAGGGTGTGTAGGCATGTTTCTCCTTGCACTTAGTATGATCTTGGAGATTATAAATCTCACATCTCTTCATTTATTTTATATTCTATATGTTATCCCAAGGCTTACTAGTTTGTGTGTATGCTATACCCTTGCACTTTTTATGATCTTGGGTGATCAAAAACACCTAGTATAGTCTTTCCCATTAGGAGGCATGCTTGGGGATTTGAGTTAGATCCTTATCATTTTGGTTTTCCTAACTTGGGTACTTGGCTCCCCCAAGTCAAAATATCCATCTAAACCTTTCTTGTTTGATTATCTAATCCTAAGTTAAGAAAATCTTCCTCTATCCAAGCCTTTCCTAGGTGATTATCCATACCTACGGTAATCAAAACCATCACTATCAATCAAGAATCTAGATTTACTTGAGAAAATATTGGTCTTGTATCATTTCAAACCTCTTGTTCTCCTTAGTGTGGCCAAGGTGTATCCATAATTATCCTTTCAATATATCATTATCTCGTTTCCATCCATCATTATCCTTTCAATCTATCATTATCCCATTTCCATCCACCATTCTCTTTCAATCTATTATCATATCAAATCCCATATCAAATCCAAGGTCTATCTCATCATCCTTAATAATTTTTATTCAAACCATAATTCTTAGGTATATTTATTGGGTTCCTATCACAAGGTCACAAGAAAGAAAATAAGTCATAGCCTCCCAAGAGTTTCCCACATCATCATCCAATGAAATTTTCTTTGAGGAGGTAGTCAATCAAGTTCCCATGGGGAACTCATTCCCATCTCCATTCTAAATAATGCATTATCAATATTCAAGTGACCAAGATTTACCCACATCATTAGAGGACTTTGCTCAAGATACCCAAGCTATGGACTTAATGCATCAATATATCATGAATCATCCTAACCATTACATCTTTAAGTTATAAAATAAAGGTATCAAATTACCCTATGATTTTTACCTCTCTAAAATCACCCAAAAACCTCCTTCAACACTCTGAACTTCTATTCACCATAATCACTCATATCTTCCACCTTCTTTTATCTCCTTCCAATATCCCCATTTTGATCTCAATCCATCAATCCCACGTCCCATTTACATATCAAAATCCCATCTCACACCCAAAATATTTCATCACACATCCCACAACCTCAACCTTACATCCCTTCTCCTTATCACTCAACATCCATCCCATTAAATACCTTACACACTTTCCAAACCTCAAATCCAATTTCTTCTAACCCCATCTTATCTACCTATATAAACCTTCAATATTCCAATCCCATTTCATCCTATCATCAATAACAACACATATAATCCTCACAACCTCCCATATCCAATTATTAACCACCACCCCTCAATTTCACAAGTTCTTTGTCCTAAGACATGCAACAAATTAAGGATGCTCTTAAGAGAATTCAACTAGGACATCAAAGAAATATTACACCTTTCAAGAACTATATCCTTATCCTTTTGAATATTCGATCACAGTGATCCCCTTTCCCAAAATTTTTGAGATGCATAAATTTGACAAATATAAATGAAATGGAGATCCTAGGGAGAATCTTAAAGAATTATATATTGCATTCCAAAAGGTCTCCTATCTTGATGCACATCTCTTGAGACTATTCACTAGAATCTTGGGTGGACAAGCCTTTTATTGGTTCACTCACCTCCCTTGTGGGATAATCATAGCATTTTTTGAGTTAGCCACAAAATTTGTCACTTATTTCTCCTACAACATAGAACATGATATCACCATGATGAACCTTTGCAAAACTAAACAAAATAATGGTTAATTTTTTTTCCTCATTCTTGCAAATATGGAGACATCTTTCTAGTTGCTTTGTATGGCCCATACTCAGCAAATAATTTGTCACTATCTTTTTCAAGAACTTAAATATTGAATTAGGCTTCCACCTCTCAATGCAATGTTCTCACTCCAATGAAAACATAGAAAAAGGAGTTTCTATAGAGAAATAACTTATATCCAAAGGACCAGTCAATATTTATAAAGAGAGAAAATAAAATAACTATCACTTGAAAAATAAATCTTCATGAGGCTTTATAGGTTCCATAGGTTGAGGCCAAAAGAAATCCAATGAAAGATTCCATGAGAATACAAAGGATTAAAGCCACTATGATGCATTATAAATCTCATTTTCAAAGGGGAACTTTATGCACTTGTGAATAACCGACAAGACAAAATTCATGGAACATAGCCATGATAGCCTATATTCACACAAAATTGTTCCAAAAATGGGATGATGGAGAATGATACATCTAATTGCTTTGGTTTAATTTTTAGATGAAGGGTGATTGAACCTATCATAGGGAAAGTAAAACAATTATGATTTTTTATCCATGCTTTCAATTGTTCATAAAAGTTTTGATAAAGCTCTTTCACAAATAAGAATTCCTCAATGACCACATTCTCTGCACATGTGGGATCAATGAGTATTCCTTGTACAGGCTTTTCATTGATACGACTAGCAATGTAGAGAGGACCATCAGGTGCATGTTTAGGTTCATCACTATGGGTGAAAGCAATGTCAGGTAACTCAATGGTTAGGTAACTCAATGGTTTGGCCCTTATGAATTTGAACATCTATTAGACCAACCATGCTATATACTCCATTTTCTTCATTATTTTCATCACTCAAGTCATCACTCATATCATTAGTCTTATCATCATTCATCTTATCATTCTTAACCTCACAAGCTTGCACAAATTTGGATGAATGGTTGGGAATTGGATTAGTAAAAATTTATGTTTTGATTGCGTGGGGAAACAAATTTATTCACGTGGTCATTAACACCACCCAATTGGATGTGATTAGAATCAATGAGGTCTTGAACTTGATGCTTAAGCCATATACACCACTTTGTATCATGTCCATTTATGTGATGATATTGACAAAAGGTTGTTGGATTGAAGTTTGGAGGTAAAGGTTTGGTTGTGTCCATAGGTTTAATAGGATGCAATTACATTAGGTTCTTACTCAAAATTTGCAACATGATCAATGGAGAGTCAGGTAGCTAGGTGTATTTCCTATCTTTTGGTCTAAATTGATATGGAGTGGAACTTATCGCAGGAACTTGAGGTTCAATCTGGTTGGTTGTTTGAAGTGTATGAAACTTGATTAAAAAAAAACAATTTCTTCTTAAATGGTTGATAGTTGTTTTGGGGTACAGATTTAGATTTATCAGTATGAGTTGATGAAGATGCCTCTTCATACTGACTGATCAAATTTTGATAGTCACGAAGAATTGTAATAAAATATGTGAAAGATATAAATTTCATTAATAGGATTTGATCCCTTATGTCAGTTTATGAGTTATCAATGAACTCTCTTTGAATATTCGCATCAGGAAGAGTTAAATTGGTTTGTGAAGAAAGAAAATAATAGTGTCTTATGAAATCTATGATATTTTGCCTCTCTTTTGTTTATATCTCATTACATTAGGTAGGGAAACTTTAGGACCAATGTTCACTTGGAAATGATTGAGAAAAGCATCAACAAGATAATTAAATGATAGGATTGTATTATTCGAAAATGAAAAAAACCATTCCAAAGCCATGTATTTCAATGACCTAGGAAAGAGTTTAGACAAGAGCTTATCCTCAAAAATAAAATCACTACACAAGGTTGTATATATAGATATATGATTGCTAGGATCCCCTTTACCATTGCACTTGTCAAATTGGGGTATCTCTATGTTTTGTGGCACTTGTGCTTTCAATATCTTAAATGACAATGGGCTCCTTTTAATGTATTGTGATGGTTGTCCATTTTGGTTTTGGTTCAAAGTTGAGATTTATTGTTGGAGTGAGGTTACCTTTTGTAAAAGTTTGTTGATGATGGAATCATTGGTTTACATGTTTTGGGAATGTGGTGAACATGGTGGAATTGTGTATGTGCTAGGTGGGCTACTATGTGAAAATTTATGAGAGGGGATGAAACTTGATGTATGACAGGGGAAGATCCAAAACCATAAGGATTTTCAATGGAGAGACCTATTGTTGGATTTATACCAATTCTTTGTTGTGTTGTTGAAGCCATATTTGGATTAGTGTATGTAGTAATAGAGGCTATATTTGTAGGGAGGGATAGTTGAATTCCTCCTTGACCTTGAGTATATCCCAAAGCTTGAGCATATCTAGCCATTTTAGGTACATTATCCTCAACTATATGGGCTAGGCTACACACAACCTCTAATCCATGATTATCATTAATCAGTTTCCTCATGTTGTCAATTATAGGAACCAATATACAAGTGAAGTATTCAATGCTCACAAAATCTTAATTTTTTCTAAGTATTTGTCCAATTTTTCAGTTTGTCTTTGGGAACATGGGTAACCATAGTTTTAACATTTGCAAAGATGGGTGTTTGTAAGGTTTTCATTTGTATGGTGGAATCAAGAATAGAGCCCAAGATAGGTTGAGTATTGACAAAGCTTGTCATGAAAGAGTTAGAAGACTCATTATCCATATCAGATGTGAAATTAGCATGGGATGCCATAAGTCTAGAATTACATCTCACTAAAGTATTGGCAATAGGATACTAGGTCATGAAACTCATACAAGTTCCAAAACACTTAAGTGTACCCAAGATGAACACTAAACTAACAAGTAGACACAACAAATTACCAGAAACAAAAATCAAAGAGTAGAAGCAAGCAAGAAACACAACAACAAAGGTCTAGGAAAAAGTTTCTCTGGTTAGGAATAGCAAGATAGGGATTCCCAAGGGTGTTTGAGTCCTGGTCAAGGATTCTGTAAACTCAAAATATGACTGTGTATTACACTACTTAAGGATTCTATTCTACTTGAAAACAATTGTAACAATAAATAATTTCCTAAAATTTTCTTAATTTATGCCAATTTGATCCAAAATACAAGTATAAAATAATTTTGAAGATGTTTGAACAATTTATGAATATAAATTTGAGATTTGAAATGCAGTAATGGACTATCTAAAATGCAAATGTCTAGAGATGATTTTGATGCAATTTTGAAACACAAACAATAAAATTTATTTCACCTTTATGAACTATATGCAATATGCCTAAAATCATGTAATAATTGATTCTAAAATAGAGATCTACAAGTAGCAATAGACTAAGAAGATAAAGACAAATAATTGTAAAAAAATTGTTGATGCACTTGTACAAGGACATGGCTGCCCAAGGGCGTCTGTGTCCTTGGTAAGGGGTTTGAAAATTCAAAAACTGAATGTTTAAGTTGTTTTTTAAGGTTTTTGTTTCTGTTTGCAAACAGGTCTGACAATTACTATTTTTCTAGAATTTCTTAATGTGAGTGAAATGCAAGTGTATAACAATGTTTGAATAATAAATCACAACTTTAAAAGCAATTTTGAATGCAAATCTGATCTAAATGACTGAAACAAACCCTAGTACAAGTTATGATGCAAGCTATGATGCAATATTTTTAGATTTTTATGACTTTTTATTATGCAAATATGAAACCCTAAATAAGAAATACAAGACAACGCAATGTAAAACCTAGATCTAGGGTGATTGAATGCAATTTTTAAAAGGTCTATGATGTAAAAATTTCAAGTTCACCAAAATGTAATGATGGGAAAAAGGGAACCCTAAGTTTAAAATGTAAACCTAGGGTTATTGTCTTCCTTTTTCTCAAATTACATTAGAAGGGGATATCAACAAGATGAATAGATTGACTATCAACCATAAAGGTGAGCCAATCAAACCTAGATCTCTCTTTCTTAGAGGTTTGGAAATTATTTGAAATGATTAACCTAATTGCACTATGTGACCTAATGTGATAAATGCAATATTCCAAAAACACACAAATTGAAACAACAAACTACAAGCAAATTTGAGAAGTGTCGGACAATGTGTACCTATCATAAAAAGTTGGATCTAGCATGCACAGGAGGACACAAATGCCTAGGATAATATGGGTCTCTAATAGGGGGTCCTAAAATTGATTTGGGGGTCCTCTGGTGCTAGATTTGAGCTTCTGATTCTTGATTGCGAAGTTGTCAGAATGTCATCAAGTAATTCTATAGTTGAGTTTCTATGGCTTGAAAAATTCTAGGGCTTTGAATGCAACAATTGACAATTTACCTTCAATCCTTATTCAATCCTCTTCAATCCTATAATCTACACATTCACAAAGAGAGGAAGTATTGGGCCATTTATCTCATGTACGTGTTTTCGCTTCCATAATGGAAATGTCAGTGATATAAATGAAAATTGAAAGGAAGGAATGATGAAACCACAAAATGTTACAACTCACCACGCTTCAATGGATTCCTTGAAGGACTAAATTCATTCATATCACTTCAAGGATTTGGATCTTTCCAATTTGAATTCTTGAATTCTTTGGAGACCTACAAGAAGGGTTGCCTTCACAAAACATGAACATGAACACACATAAACTTTGACATGATGTTGGATCTTGAATTGTTGCTATAATGCTCTAAATTTTTTCTCTTGGCTTGCTCTTAACAATAGTATTTACTCGTGGATGCTTGTTCTAGTTGTTAGATTTCAAATGATAAAATAACTAGGTATTTATATGCAATTGTGTTAATTTCTTGAAAATTAGATTCCAAAACACTTGAAGTTTGAATTTTGAATGTTAAAATGCCAAAAATAACATTAAAAATTGGTCCCCGACAAGATAGGGGGACCCATACGCCCATGGGCATATGGGCCTTGGCCCTATCTGCTAGGACATTTAGTGTTGAGATCAAAAAATTAATTATTTTCATTTATTCAATGCTTGCAATCCTTTGGAAAGTGGTAAAAGTAGGCTTTAGAATGCATAATTTTAGGAAATTAGGGACTTAATTAGGCTCATTAATTTAGGGGGAGCAAAAAATAGTGTGAAATTGTTAAGGGTGATCATTTTTTATGCTACAAGATGACAAATATTTCTTTTGGAATAAAAACAAAAGCATATTCAATGATGGTGTGATCTATGTCAAACATGTTCAAAAATATCCAAATATCTCCATCGTCATCATCTCAAACAAATCTATCTCCCCAAAATGATGTGGTCATCCCTAAGGGTCAACCAAAAAGATGTACTCAACGGGTGAAATCACAATATTGTGTCTCACTTTTTTGCCAAGATGGACATTTATATCAACATTTTTAATTGAATCTTTACCTTCTCAGACCTATAGCAACTAAACCATTAAGAATTTGAAGATAGTGTGAGCTAGTGATTTGTGGAAATTTGTGTGTAGATTCTAAATATATATTTTTAAAAAAAATAGAAATAAATCATGAATCTTTCAAAATATCCTTTAATAACTAGATTAAACAATAAACACCATTTTTAGCAAGTAACATTTATGTCATCAAACATAACTTTGTTTCTAGAAAGGATAAAATTCTAATTTTAAAATTTGGATTCTTAACATCAATATCTAGGGCAAGGATATTTTTTCATAATTTTTGTTACATATTTTATTAATTAATTCTTGAAGTTACTGTAATTGTAATTTGGACATATGCGTATGTCATAAAACATAAATTTCTTTTGATAAGATAAGTAGGGGAAGGGCCCTGATCCCGTGGTTACAAAGTCGGAACAACAAATAGAGAAATAGGCTAGAAAAAACAACACCAGCCACCACCAAGCCTAAAAAGGCACGTAGGCCAAGAAACCAGAATTGCAACCACAAAACTATTATTAGCATAATAAAAAATAAAATACCCAAATTAATCCATGAAATGGTACACAACCCATTTATGAGATCAACTATAGACCAGTAGGTACGAAACCATAACAAAGCTATCAAAAAATAGCAATTCGGGACAACTACTAAGCATTGAAATTTTTAGAGCACACATTTGACCAGTGCAAAAAATACCCAATTATAACCAATCTGGGACCCACACTCTCTCCAAGCAGGGACATCAACAACTTTTGAAACAAACCTAATAGTCAACCGAATAGGCCAATAGGCCACCCTCCAAGCAAACAAGATAAAAGCCTGTAATAGCAACCACCCCAAGGGTGGGTAAGACAGACTATACTTCCAACTCATACAAGCAGGATTGAGAGGATCCTAAAACCCAAACCACCAAAAAACAAATAAATCCATCATCACTCCTTGAAAGAACCATCCTACATCGAGCTTATTACTTAGAGCAACTAGCTCCAAACCAGAAAAAACATTAACACTGATGGGGTAGAAAGCCCCCATCCACCTCCTTGCTTCTCCATCTTTAAGGGAGAAAACATATCCCAAAGGTAGAACCTCCCAAAAAACACCACTTGTATAATACCCACCCCTCGAACAAAACTTCAACTCTGGGCTAGAAACTAGAGCACAACCAACACAAACTTGCACACCACCCTTCAGGTAATAAGAACAACAACCATTAACAACATCCACCTCTTGGGGAACTAAGACAACTTGAACAATAAGGCCTCCATGCAACATCAACATCCAAACAACACCAATAAAAAAAATTCTCCCAAAATATCATAGGAAAAAAGCATCCAAACTCCACAACATATTTTAGGAGTTGATAAGCAAAACTAAGCACTGAGGAGTCAATACCATCTTAGAGTACCTCTCTACCCAACACAACATCTCAATCTCAACCTCAACATAGAGGGACACTAAAGCATCCACACTCAATTGGTTCAACCTTTTCTCCACACCATAGTTCGGGAGTTGAAAAGCAAACCAAATAGGCCAACAAGCCATCCTCCAAGCAGACAAAATAATAGTCTGTAACAGCAACCACCCTAAGGGTGGGTAAGAAAATCTATACTTCCAACTCATACAAGTAGGATTGAGAGGATCCTGAAACCTGAACCACCAAAAAAAACTAAGTCCATCATCACTCCTTGAAAGAACCATCCTGCATCGAGACCATTATTTAGAGAAACCAATTCAAAACTAGAAACAACATTAACACTGATGGGGTAGAAAGCCCCCATCCACCTCCTTGCTTCTCCATATTTAATGCAGAAAGCATATCCCAAAGGTAGAATCTCCCAAAAAACATCACTTGTAGAATACCAGCCCCTCGAACATAACATGAACTTTGGGCTAGAAAAAAGAGCACAACCAACACAGACCTGCAACCCACCCTTTAGGCAATAAGAACAACAACCACTAACAACATCCACCCCTCAAGGAACCAAGGCAACTTGAAACTCAAGGCCTCCATGCAACAACAACATCCAAACACCACCATTAAAACAACAACCCCCAAGATATCGAAGGAACAACACATCCAAACTCCACACCATAGTTTAGGAGTTGACAAGAAAAATAAAGCGCTGAGGAGTCAACACTAGCTTAGAGCACTAGTCTGCCCAACACACCATATCAATCTCTACCTCAATAGAGAGGGCCACTAAAGCATCCACACTAACCTAGTTCGACCTATTCTCCACTCCCTTGAAGAAAATCAGCGAACCATTGAAGACCATAGCTAATAAAGAAGAAAATATTGAAACAATAGAGTTCACAACACCCTTTAGGACCAGCTTCAAACTAGCCACAAAAGGAGCCAACGAACCTTCAAAGGGAACCTCAAAGGCGACCAGATGCCTCAAGTTCAACATAACCTTAGTAGCTTTAGTTAGAACACCATTTGAATCCAACACAACCACCTCCAAAAACAAATTATAAACCTTAAGAAAACCTTGCTTGATGGCACCAAAGTAGGACAGAGGCATCATGACCACCCAAAACATCAAAAAGAAAACCACAAAAAACATTCCAGAGACCCAAGTCAGAAGGACAACCACACTCTTGAAACCCACAGAAGTAAGAAACCTGCAACTTCAAAATAGTTGAGGCAAAGCACAAGACAACAACCTTGAGTAAAGTGATATTGAGCAAAAATAGCCCAAAATACCCCACAAAACTAGATTCCAAAAACATGACAGAAACATCCATAAGCCTAAGCCAGAAAGGACAACATGGAGCAAACAAAAAGCCATAGCACACAAACCATAGAAAGCAGTGAAGCAGGCCCTATGAAGGTTAGAAAGCCACAACAAACCAAAAGGGATCCAAAGAGGAAACTTACAACAATGACTAACCACCACCCAACATCCAACAACCAAGTTGGCAGCATGAGATAGAGAAGAGTCCACCATAGAACTCATATCAACAATCCCAAACAAGAACTCAAACAAAACAAAGGACCCACAAGCCATAACAGGATCCACGCCCACAAAGAGAGGATTTGGCACAACACAGAGAGTGGAACTGCAAAGCTCCAAAGAAGAAATTATAAAGAAAATACCCTAGCCAACCTCATCATCATAAGGCTTAGACTTCATCAGGGCTAAACCCCTAACCACAAAACTTGTGTTTCCAAAAGAAGTCTTCAACAAACACAAATCTCCACAAAGCAACCAAGAGTAGGGAAGCTGAATCAAGTCTTTCCCAGTTAGCAAAATCCCCAAACAACACACCCTGATAGGGGTCCAAGTGGCCTTTAAAAGAAACTCAGTCATGACTCCTACCAACCAAAGCATTGGTAGAGAAGGCACCATCAACAAAAAGCAGAACTTAATCCTTCCACAACCCAAGGCCCCTAGAGGCCAAGAACACCTCAGGCTAAAAGGCAGGGCCAACGAACCCCCACCTTCAACATCAGGAAAAACTTGAAGGCAACCACCAAAGCCACCCACACCAAGAGTAGGAAAAGAAAGGAAAATAATAGAATGAAGAGCTTCCACTATATCCCCACCAACACCATCAACCTCAAAGGAGATGTGAAACAAACTAAGGGCTAGAACAAAGCTGAGCACATGCCATAAGCCAAGGAATAAGAAGCAAAAGTGCTCAACAATGGGAAAATGACGAACGAACCCAAACTCCAAAAGCTCAATGAGGGAGGAGTCAAATGCATGTGCTAGATCCAAAACCCTGACCGCATCTCCCATCTCACGAAGCAGACAAACCCCACTGAAGAATACAACAATTCTCCCAAAATTTTCAAGCACCAAGGAGAAGCATTATCGAACCACAAGTAGGAAGAGGTGACTCCCATTCCCATTGCCATCCTCTGAGTCATCCCCTCCAACGTCCTCTCCAACATAAATTTTAAAAATTCCAAACCCTCGCCTTCTCCCGCTCATCACCATAGGAAAATTCTTTGTTTTTAGTTTTTCAAAGTGTATATCTTGAAATACAATTTTTTTTGGTGAAACAAGGACATCAATACCTAGGGAAAAGGTATTTTAATTTTTTTTACAATGGTTTACTACTTTTCCACCTCTATAGAATGAAGAACTTGATGTTCGGTGAATAACCTATGTTTAGTAAAAATTAAAAAATAAATATATGATAAAATGAAAACATATCAAAACTATACTTTTTGGAAAGATCATTTTGAAGGCTACGATCTTGCAAAATATAATTTCTAAATTAATTTTATTTAATCCCTCAAAAGGTAAAGAAAAAGTGTTTTTTTGCTAGCATTTTGATAGGTGCAAAGGAGGCTCCATTGTGGGTATGATTTAATACTAGAGAGGTTCTATCCAAGGGGGTTTGATCTAGGGGGGTCTTATCTAACCCTCTTCAATTAAAACCCTTTAGATAAAACCTCTCAAGGATTAGATCATAATTTTTTCTAAAAATAAGTGATTTTATGCAAAAATTAGGATGTCCTAAAAGTGGGACACACTATTGTCGAATCAGTCCTCCAACAACTAGTCCAAGCCAACATGATCTGATTGCCACCCATCAAAACCCTTGGTACAAATGTGCCTAAGCCCTCTTGGTATAAAGAACATGAATTATTTGACTAACATAGCCCGTTTATGGTCATTAAACCTCCTTTTGCATGAGACTTAAAAGAACTTGATCCAAGATCTTATTGATGGAGGAAAAAAAGTTATTGAAGGCCAAAAGTGCCCTAATGAACATGAGTATACACAAGTAGAATTTCATGCAAGATAATGATGGTAAAGCTTCTACATCACATAATGCAATGTATTATTCCTACAACAATCATATCTCATCTTATTCCATCATTAGTTGCACTAAATAAAGTCCTTCCCATGTAGCCACTATAACTATTAATGTGCCTAATTGTGTCCTCACTATCTAATGTGGTCAAGTCACCATCCAATGAACTTCATCCTCCCCCAAAACTATGTATCAATATATCATCCTTGACCACTTGAATAAAATTCCAACATAAATATATATACTTGAGCTAATTAAAACATCCCTCATCCATAAATAACTTCTTGTGGAAGCCCTTCATGAATCCCATGTCCCTAATGACATTAATATTGCTCAAATTCAAGCCATGATACAACACTTATAATATCCACAATCCCTTACATTTACCACTAAATACTTTCCTTCCATCAATTCATCTCATAACAATTTTCTCTACCTTTAAGCCCGCATCCATAAAACCACAATAAAATGCCTCCTAGTAGATGGTGGATAAGGACTTAATCTTTGTAGATTGAGTCTAATAAAATAATCAAGATATTCTTATGAATTTTTTGATCTCCAAATAAATGTTACCATCAAAGAATATGAAAAATTTGAATTTGAATCCAAAGGCTCTAGAAAGCTACTCGTCTAGGTTAGACTAGCTACATTTGAAACTAGTTTTCAAATTCTAGACCTTGATCTCCCATAAAACATCCTTCTTGGTTGCCCATGGATCCATGTCATGCAAACCATTCCATCAATGCAACAAGTTCCCTTACAATATAACTGAAGTGAGTGTTCATGCTAATCACATTCCATTTCAATATTTCAAATTCTTACAAAGTAGTCATGGTCTTTTGTATCATTATCCTACCAATACCACATCATATTTTTCCTCATACATTGATCCTTCATTGCTACCCACCTCTTGCGCTATCCTAAAGATCAATACTAAAATCAAAGACCTTTTCATTAGAGAATATGAGTTGCAATATTTCCATATCGAGCATCTTGAGGTAGGGTATGAATCACCTAATGATGTTCCTATTAAGTCTAATTTTCCACCCACTAAATTTGTGTAAGAATCCATTGAAACTAACAATGTTGATAAGGGTAATCATGAATAATGTATCCAATGTATCACCAACCTCTTCCATAATTCATACATCATTACCATATCATCCAACTCATCCACCTCCACCCATCTTCTAGACTTGGATCAACAAGTGTCATCCCAAAGTAACAAGGCTATCAATAAAAATTCAAAAATAAAAAAGCCTTTATCAAAATGAGACCCAAAATCAAATAAAAGAAATCAAAGCAAAGAAAAGTCCTCTAGTCCAAATCAAAATCAAAATCTATTGGACAATACAAGAATCAAAGTGAAAAATCAAAGAAAGTAAAAGCAAAATTCAATTTCCAGTCACACCCTTTTATCCAAAATAACTAAAGTATTTGTCAAATAAATATATCAAATGACCATGTTGATTCAAATTCTTCATCTTCATCATCTTAACACAATCCATTCACTTCACCTAATAAACCCATATCCATACATCCATCATATCACTCCACCCCCCATATAGCGATTTGTCTCAATGGACCTTTGATGGTGACCCCTTGATGTGCTTTAATCCAAAGGTTACCCAAGCTCCTTTACATGTAACACATGAAAGCCTTCATAGTGCATACATTAGTGATCAAACCTTAGCTTTTTTTATTTGTGGACCAAGACATCATCCCTCATCAATAACATACCATTTTCATCCATCCATATGCCATCTTCATCCATCTATCAAGGAGCATCCACCTTGAGCACAACATCATCAAGTCTCATGTATCAAAAAAAAATCCATAAAAAAATAGTAAAGAGAAATAATTTTTCCAATGGTGAAAACCACTTCATGGTGCCTTGGATAAGTACCATGGTGAAAACCTAGAAACAAGAACCATCTATAGTAGTCTTTTATCCACTATCTCTTAGGACCCTATTTCCTCTCATCCTCCATCCCTCCTATATTTCCATATCATAATAAATAATACCGCTCATCTATCCATCCATAATAAAACCTACCATGGATTTTATCGATCCTTGATTAGTGTCATCCATCCACCTATCCTCTATCATTTCCCACCCTTCCCCATTCTTCCCATGCATTAGATGCAGAAGTTACATCTATATTATGTCAAGGATTAGACCTTGTATATCCTTAGTTTCTAATGTATCGACTTTCATATCTCATGCATTTGGATTCCTTCCTCATCCCATTATTTTATAATCCATCAATAAAATATCTACATCTCATGTCCATCACATTTCAACCATAATAAAAAACCATCATCCCAAATCCCATTCAAGATAAAAAAAAAAAAATTATAATCTTGGGCTCATCAAAATTGACATTTAACCAATCCAAACATTGCATCCAAAAAATTTATACCTAGTTATTGAACATTATTTGGTCATTATATCCTTTTATTGATCAATCCATCTTCATCATCCTTATCCAAGCCTATCTTAGGTGATTATCCAAACTGTGATACCCCTCATGTTATTGATACTCTTATGTGTGTATTTTGTACTTGGTTTGTGTGGGTTATTAGTTCACCGTTTTGGTTGTATGTTGATTCATAGTTTGGTTGGTTTGCTACACTTGACATTACTGATGGTGTTTGATGATACATTTCATGGTGATTATGTTACTTTCCTATGTTATGGTTTCTTTATTAATATAAGTGGTGATGTTGTGATTCTATGTTGCTATGGTTTCTGTTGTGTTTTCTAGTGATTTTTGGTGAAAGGACAGAGTGGCATCACTTGCTTGCAAGTGCCCTACTACCCTGCGATTGCCTTTCACAGTGTGTTTGCAATGAAGATTTACATGCTACTTGACGTTTGTTTCTATGCAGGATGTAGGTACTGGATACCGACTCCACCTACTTGTCAAGTTTGAGTGTGTCCCATAAACCCAATGGGTATGATGTTGAAAAGGGAGTTGCTAAGAAAGTGTCCCCGTCCCAAGTTCGTCATCTTGTTGTGAGTCCAATGGTGTCTTTGTCCCAAACTTGTGTTTGTTTATGTTTGGGTTAGTGTTGATTATTTATTTTAGTATGTAAATGTTTGTTATTTAATTAATCTTTATTTTGTGTGATTAATTAATGTTATTTAATTGATATAGTTATTGGTAGGTAATTGTAGTTAAAGTTAATTAATTAAATTTCTTGATTAAGTGGATAGTTTAAATAAAACATTAAATGCTTTGATGTAAATTAGAATTTTAAATTTGCTTAAGGTAGCGGTATTGATTTTTGAATTTTTAAGTTAATCAAATAACTTATAATGCTTTATTATTATTAAAAGAAAAATAAAAATAATTTTAAAAAATAAATAAATAGTTAATTTATATTAGAGGATTTACGGGAGTGAGTGGGGAATTTAATAAAATTCTTGTTTTAAAATATTCTCAGGGAGAATATTGGCATGTTGGGAACGACAAGAAGTTTCTTCATTGAAAGAAATTGGCTATAGAATAGTCTTTGGTTTTTTGGGGGGTTTTTTGGGTAATAATTTGTGGAGGTTTTCAACATATGTTTTGGACTCATATTTTGTTTTTGGCTAGAGGTGAAGTTTCTGGGAAGAATTTATAAGTTGGAATTCCAGAGGCGAATCTTTACTCCAACCCTCGTTCCTTCAAGCTTTAGGATAACAGGTTATTTTACTATTTGTTTAATTACTTTCTTGTTTTGAAAAGATTGCCTGATATTGTCTGTGTAAGATGAAATTGTCGTGAATAAGTTGTAACCCTCTGTAGAAAAAAATATTAAAAGTTCCTCTATAGAAAAATTGTGTTTTTGGCTATTGAAGTTTTTTCATTATTATTTTGTTGCCTCTATAGAAATTTTTACAGTAAAATTAGAGACCCTCATAGAAAAGAAAAATATATTGTTAAACAATAGGAAAGTTACGAAAGAAAACAATTGAAAATATTTGTAGATTGCAAATGGATTTCTCTATGAAAACCCCTGTGGAAATTTTCTTTCTTCTGTGTAAATACTTTATTTTTGCTACTGTTGAATCTTGCTGACATGCCCGAATGAAGTGCTTGAAATAAGTGTTTTATTATATATATAACATATAAATTATATATATATATAACAAATATATGTTTTGGGGAAAATTTATAGAGAAAATTGCTATTTAAAAAAAAAACTTTAGAAAAAATTTCGTACGAAATTATTTCAAAAATAATAATAATAATAAAAACAAATTAAAAATATATTTTGGCAGGGGGAGGGTCGGCTGTTGTCGTACCCCCCCCCCCACTCCCATGGAGGGCACAACCACCATGGCTACGCACAATAGCCATAGGCTATTGGGCACAGCCTTGGTGGGGTTGTGGCCTCCCCACAGGGAGGACACAGTCCTCCAGACTGCGAACTGTTTAAAAAAAAAAAATTTAAAATTTCATTTTTAATTAATATTTAAAATTTTAGATTTATTAAATTTAATTTAAATTAAATTTGTATTAATAAATATATATATATATATGTATGTATATATATATATATATATATATATATATATATATATATATATATATATATATGTATGTATGTATGTATGTATGTATATATATATATGTATGTGTATATATATATATACATATGTGTGTATTGTATGTATGTATATATATATATGTATATATTATATATATATATATATATAATATTCTATATATATGTATGTATGTATGTATATATATGTATGTATGTATATATATACATATGTGTGTATGCATGTATATATATGTGTGTGTGTGTGTGTGTGTGTTTGTGTGTATATATGTATATGTATATAATTATATGGATTATTCTTATAAAGTTAATTTAAATTGTGATAATAAATGTAATATATATATACACTTGGTCAAAATTATGGAAAATATTATGTAGGTTATTTATAATATCTTCATGTTGTTACCGGTCAAATTGGAAGAAAATATCTTATCAAATCCAATCGAGCGTTTTTAATTAACGAAATAGTTTGAGTTAATTGATAGTTTAACTTCCATGGTGGATTTCGTGCAATAAGTTATCTTAAAATGTGTTTGTTAAGTATAGTGAATTTGTGTTCTTAAACAATATCTTGATGTTGAATAAATATTTAGTTATTTGATTTTCTTGAGTTCTTTGTCGATTTTCTTGAGTTCGGTTATAAGCATGTGGGAACCCTTAAGTTAGTCGACCTTTTTATAGGAGATAAGGTTATTGTTAAAACTTCTAGAGGCATGGGAAATTGGTGGTTTATTATGTGACTTTTTAAATTGATACTTGTCTCCATTTTGATTATAGTTGTGATTTTGAGTTTACATTGGGTTGTACCATTTTTGTTATGGGAGTTGATTCATATGACTTTTGGTGATATAGTTTTGCCTCACGGTTGTTCTATTTTTGTGCTTTAGAGTACTTGTGGGTACAACTCCTTGGAATGTGATGTTATGTTTTGGGTTCCTAGGGGGAGTGGCTCTACGTGGGCGTCGACACACAAAGAGGATGTCAAGATAACCCCCATTAGAGTTTGAGTAATAAGTGATAACCTAATAAATTAATTAGGGGGTGGGTAGTTAAACATTAATAAGATAATTATGGATGCCTCGTCCACCTGTTAGGGCTTTCATAGACTAAAGGTGGCCGAGAAGGCTGTGGTTGGCATAATCATGACCTTGTCTTCATGAGAGGTTAATGATTCCACATGAGTCACCCTATGGAGCGATGCTTTGAGATAGGCAGTTAGGATAACCATAGATGGAGGCGACACCTTGTGATAGGTTGTCTGGATAATCCATGTAAGGCCATGCGATGACACTCAGACTCTAGCATTCCCTTTGAGTTGTTTTATTGAAATCCTCTGGAAGTGGTCTATTGATATGTTTTGGTGATTTATTGTTGCCATGTTTAGGAAGTGGTCTATTGATATGTTTTGGTGATTTATTGTTGTCATGTTTAGGAAGTGGTCTATTGATATATTTGGTGATTTATTATTGTTATGTCTTGGAAGTAGTCTTTTGATGTTATGTTTTCCTATATGTGTGATTTATCTGTCCATGCTTGGAGTTTAGTCTTGTGTATTTGTTTAGATGTTCTTGGTTGGGGACCCTTTCTTATCTACTCCTAGCATGGGGGTGGTCGGGTGGAACATGCTACGCACCCCGTTGGGGTTCCCTATTTTGTGGATGTACCTTTCAGTGCAGAGTTTTGTTGAGACAACTTGATCTAGAGTTATATGTTTTTAGATGTATATTTGTACTTCTATCATACTTTGTATATTGATACGTTACTCTCCCATGTATTGGGTAGACTTATGATGTAACCTTGAGTAATTGCTCAATGAGATATACTTATAGATTGATGCAATGTATAATCACATTATGTAATTCATGTTTTGACCATAATTGTTAATATCATTAAGATTGTGTTATATTAGAGTAAATATGTTCTTTATATTTCCAAGTAAAATTTTCTATGAATACATGTATGGATTCTATATGGTTCATTCTTGTCTTATTGCTTATCTTTATTAAATGTTTAAATGATGACATGTGAATGGATGGGTTATGTTAGTAGTATTGGTAAATTACTTTTATCAATTTTGTTATTGGATAGATTATGTAATGTCACATCGTGTACCCCAAGGGACTTAGGTGTTTAATTTGGAATCATTAACTATGTTTGTTGCATTAGTAAACTAAGTGTTTATACTTTATGTTTTCAAAAAAAAATTGTTGCATTTTATAGTTGTTCTTTGGGGTTTATGCAACGGGGCGTTACACAAACCTAATATAAGAAAATCAATCATCAATAATCATCATACTTATCATATCTTTGGCAAGAGATATATTGGATACATGACATGTTTTACAATGATTCCTTTTTTTTATTTATCTTTTGATCTTATCTTTAACCCATGACTGCACCTACTTACAACCACTCTGATCTATCTATATCTTGGTGTGTCACTCATACCTTAGTGCATAATTATATTTTATATATCTTGGTGTGTCACTCATACCTTAGTGCATAATTATATTTTCTATATCAAATCTTAGGATTGCTCAATACACACTAGCATAACCAATCTATCATCATCAAATTTCCTCCATTTTCATCATTTTCTCATAAAATTCTCCTCCCTTTTCATCTCTTCCATCCAAATTTTCTTTCCTTTTCATCCCATCATCCCCTTTCATCTATTTATTGATCCTAGCCCCCCTCAATTCTCTTCCATTTCAAGAGCACACTTGTGTTCTCCTAATCCACATGTCCTCTCAAGGGGGCATCCCATCACCCAACCATCATATTTCCTTCTTCATCCTTTCCCTTCCTCCCATTGATTGGGGTATCATATCTTTGATCCTTATCCTCTCTTGTGCACTATATTTTAAACTTATTTGATACAACACCACTTTGTGACCTCATATCAATGAGGGGAAAAATGTAGACATCTAAAATCTAACCTTACCCAACCACACCTAATGTTAGCCTATCCAAAGCCTTTGATTAAATAATTTTTTAAAAAAAAATTCCCATCTTTCTCCTAATCCTTTAATTAAATAAATATTTATCATTTATTTAATTATTTTATCCCTTCCCATGATCCCATTATTTAATTAATTAATTCCCTTTATCCTCTATCCTTGGCCATTTAATCTTATCCCTCCATATTTTTCACATGGACCATAATCTTAATTGATCCTCATGTGACAAGTGTCCCCTTCACATGTCTAACTAACTCTTTATCTAAATTCATTGAACCTCAACATTTTGCCAAAATTCAAACTAACTTTTCATCTTATCCACTCATCTCATTTAAACCTCTTAATCCTAGCCATTCTCATAATTATTTGTCCTTATCTCAGTCTTAAACCTAAATCCTATCCTTCATGTGCCACTTGTCACATGACTACATCTTTGATCCAAACCCTAATCCTCCTTCAATCTTAGCTTTCCATCATCAATCATTTTTAGTCATTGATTTTTCCTCTTTGATACTCTATATCTAGAGGCTCTCATCCTTCATCCATGTCACTTATCAAGCTATCATACCCTCATGTTGTCATGTAGCCATTACAAACCCGAGAGAACACATAATGCGAATTTTTTTAAAACAATAAAAGTAAACATGCAATATCATTAAACCATAACCACATAGCATTACACATAGCATTAATACACTTGGTTCTCTGGGGCACGCGAGGTTACATCGCAACAACTAAACAGAATAAAGATAAATGTTACAACATAACCATTAACTTTATAATAATCATAACCAATGGTACATCCCATAACCGTGATGCAATAAAAATAACATCACATAATACATCCATGATAAATCTCTTAATAGAGTTACAAAAGAGCCTAACTATTACATCATTGATATAATATTACATTACAATTTTCTTTGATAAATGAATTACATTGAATTCCCAACATGGGGATTGATACAAGTATAAAGAAATATAAAGTACAGGCGATCCTGGCAGTACAACTCCAACTTTGGAATGTTTGGGAAGACAAGCGCTGATGGGGAACGGGTGCTGAGGGCCGTTCCACCCAACCATGTGAATTACAAGTAACTCACCCCCCGTGCTCAGAGGTGACGAGGAAGTGAACCCGACCATGAATGTCAAACCGACTCAAACACATTAAGATACAAATCAAATACAACTCAAAGCATACGATGAACAACCAATAACGTTCACAAATCACATGACAAGTTAGAACCAAGAAACTCATCACAATAACATGAAGTACTATCAATTAACAAACATTAAACAAATTCACAAGAATTCAAAGAAACATCATCAAGAGATAACATCCAGAGGCAACAACACAAAGCAACAAGGGTGTCAAGTGGAGAGTGTCATCGCATAGCTCTCATGGGATTCTCCTGGCCCTTCCTCCAACTGAGGCGCCGGCACCCATCTATGGATCTCTTGGCCCTTCCTCCTAACTGAGGCGCCGGCACCATAGGGTAGCTGATGCGGAGCCAATAGTCTCTCATGAAGACGAGACTATGAATATGCCGACCACGGCCTTCTCAGTCTATCACTAGTCTAGGGTATCCCTAATGCATAGCCGAGGAATCCAAAGTTTTATTATCTTGTGTTTTTTAAACTACCCAACCCCCTAATTCTATTGTTTAGGTTATCACTTGTTTAGCTTACTCATTTGTGGGTTATCCTGAGCCCTTCCTCATCCTGAGGCGTCGGTGCCCACGAAAAGCCACTCTCCCTCCTATGACCCCTAACACATCTCAAGTAGGCAAGGGTTGAACCAACACATATTAATCATAAAACCAAAATTAGATACACGAGGCATTAACCATCTCGCGACTGCACATAATCAAAAGACTTGCAATCCCATCCAACCCTTCCTAACATAACACCAGTAACACTCAAAAGCACAAACAAGGAAAATAACACTTTAACACACAAGCCTCTGGAACAAGGTTTTCACAGACCAATACGGTTCCCACATCGACAACACCGAGCAAAGAAAACCACAACATAAAAATAGAAAACTCAGATAACATTTACAAGGTTGTACTATTACGTTTGTTTCCAATCCCGTTTATATAATTAAAACCAATTGCCTCAACAAGGTTTACAATCACAACCAAAGACTGAAATATTGTCTAATATATTTGTTAAATCGAAACAATGAATTAAACAATGCCCATTTTAAAATAAATAAAAATTACTTAATTATACACAAAATTGAGCATTTTAAAACATTGCAAAACTACATTCCTAAAGTGTGATGAATTTACATTACAATTAAATAATTAAAATTTCATTTAAATAAATAATATGAAATAATTATAAATTCATTTTATTATAAAAAAAAAACATTATAATCATATAATTTTTTTTATTTAAAATAATAAATACATATTAAAAACACAAATATATATATATATAAAAATATATATATATATATATATAAAATAAATAACAAACAACAAAATAAAACTGAAACTTAATTCCAAGGGGCCGTAGCCCTTGCAGTTGTACGCAGCAGTCATAAAGACTGTTGCGCACAGCAGTCTTTAAGACTGCTGTGACAGCAGCTACGATAGGGGCAAGGGTCAAGGGTATGGCCTCGGCCGTCCCCTCCCCTTCCCTGCAATTTTTTAAACTTTTTAAAATATATATATATATACTTTTTTTTTTAAATCGCTATTAACCATATCAATAAAATTTGATTTTTGTATAAAAAAAATAAAACCCAAAACGAAACACAAGTAAACACGTTTTCTGAGAATTTAAAATTCTTTTTGCCAGTCGTACGGCCGACGCACGGCCGACGCATAACTCTATTAACAATGTACATCATATATATACATATATATATATATGTATATATAGATATGTATATATATGTATGTATTTATTTATTTATTTATTTATTTTAATACTCTCAGTAAAAGTACAGAAGATAAATATAAATAACAGAGTAGTAGAACAATACATAACAGAAAATAGATTCAGCCATATTTAAATAAAGATGAACCCAAAATCTCCAAATTTATTATTTCCAACAAAGACATTATTTTCCCTAAATCTTATTTTTTTGTTAAGTTGAATATTTCTGATGTTAAGGTTTTCTTTTGTTCTTGGAAAAAAGGAAAACAGTTCAATACTATATATATTTTCTCCTCTTTTCAGAAGTTTAAATCTAATATCTTTTCCTAATTTTCGATTCAACAACAGTTTTTCCCTATTCACACAACTCACGTCTAACAGATTTTGTTTTGTTTTCTCTGAAGCAGAAAGATAAAAGAAGAAAGTACTAGAAGGAAAATATAAGAGGAACCTGATGTCCAGCGCTTATTCGAAAGTCTGAAGATGCCTGGTTGATTCTGATGCCCTCGAAGTGTTCCTTGATCGTGCCTCCAAATCTCCTCCACAGAACTTCACCTTCGAAATTGAATCCTATTTTGTTGTTCAGAAGACTCTCCAGAACATGCACCAGAAACTGGTTGACAATCTCTCTCTAAAACTCTCCTCCAAATACCACAGAAGATTTCCAATACCCTTTCAAAATTTTCAGAATACAAGCCAATCTCTTGCCCAACTTCTGTAACAATATCTATGTGTGTGTAAAAACTTACAAAAATTCATAATTAAATAAAAATATATTGCCCATCTCTTCAAAAACTCTCAAAAATCAAAATTAAAAGAAAATCAATTCTTTAAAAGGCTTTTTCCCAGATCTCCATTCCTATTGGCTCACACAATCTTTTTATTCTTTTATTTGTTTTATTGCTTTTATTTCTGTTTTTGCAACTTTACTTGCACATCACATTACTTATTTAATTTAAATAAATTATTCTCATAATTATCCACCACTAGATAATTGATTAAAATAACTAAGTCACATTTAATATTTAATTATTATTTAATTGAAATATATGATTTTTCAAAAATAATTAAATCATTTAAATATTTAAATCCCATTTAATCCAACATTAAAAATAAATAATTTATTTCAATCATTAAGATAAATCATAACTATAAATGCCCTCATAAATAAAAATAAGACAAAACACATAACACAACACACAATGACGACAATTACACAAAACAACTATACCAAACAAATGAGACGACCTGACATCATGGAACGGGAAGGACTTCATCATCACCTCTGTATCAACATTTATCCGTTGGGTTATTTGGTGCTCGCCCTGTCCTGCCGAAGCAGGTGGAATCGAGACTTGTACCTGCGGTCCACGCATACAAATGAAGTTGTGTACATGTGCATATATACATATATATCAAAGCATTAAATCAAAATCTTTGCATTGTGAGAAGGAATCGCAACATAACAGGGCACTCACGAACGAGTGATGCTATATTGTCCTTCGTCACACCTATTCTAACAATTATAACATAATCCATGAATTACATTTCTAACTAACAATCATCTCATAACATATTAAATTAAATCACTTCATCATATCATAATTCAGAAAATCAACTGATATAATCAACCATAATGTCATATAAAGTAATCATGTCCAAAATGAAATAACAGCATCATCTAGCATCTAACTAACCATATCAAACAATAACAGTATCATCATAGTATCTGACTAACCACATCAAACAATAACAGTATCATCATAGTATCTGAGCATCAAAACAAAACATAACACTACTGAGTCCAACTAGCAACTAGGAGGGTTATTACATCCTCCCCCCCTTAAATCCGGCTTACTCCTGTAATCCAGAAAACAAGTATGGGTAGGATTCTCGCATACGGGAAGCATCCTCCCAAGTCGCTGAAGCCTCATCATTGGGATCCCATTGGACCCTCACCTGCTCAATATCCCTGCCTCTGAGTACGAGCCTCCTGTGCTGCACCACGGCCACGGGCTCTAGAGCTAGTTGCCCGTCCTCGACCTGTAGAGCATTCCAATCAAGAACATGAGTAACATCCGGAAAGTAAGGCCTAAGAACTGAAACATGAAAGACATCGTGAATCCGCGACAGACTAGGTGGCAATGCCAGGCGATAGGCAACAGGACCTATACGCTCTAACACCTCAAACGGACCCACGAAACGGGGTGCAAGCTTAGAACCCTTTCCATAGCGAATAGGGCTCTTCCGAGGACGAACTCTGAGAAACACTCTATCTCCTATAGCAAACTGTCGATCTACCCTGTGTGCATCAGCAAATCTCTTCTGCCTATCTTGAGCTGCTACCAGATGCTCTCGGATGCGAGCTACCTGTTGCTCCATGTCACGAAGCATCTCAGGTCCAAGAAGAACCCTGTCCTCTAATCGATCCCAACTCAGAGGGGTACGACAAGGACGACCATACAAAGCCTGAAATGGAGCCATGCCAATCGAACTGTGATAGCCATTATTGTAGGCAAACTCAACCAATTGCAGGTAGTCCTCCCAACGAGACTGTTGGTCCATGACGTACATACGAAGCATATCCTCAAGCACCTGATTAACTCTCTCAGTCTGACCATCTGTCTCAGGATGGTAGGCAGAACTAAAATTCAGCTTAGTCCCTAAGGACCGCTGAAGGGATGTCCATAATGCAGAAGTGAATACCGGATCTCTGTCAGAAATAATCCTGCGCGGTATCCCATGTAATCTAACAATATCCTCCATGAACACCCTAGCCACCACTGAAGCAGTATATGAAGATCGGATAGGGGAAAAGTGGGCTACCTTGGTCAGCCTGTCAATAGTGACCATGATAGCGTCGTGTCACCTGGAAGACATAGGCAACCCGACTATAAAATCCATAGAAATGATGTCCCACTTCCAGTCTAGGACAAGATACGGCTGCAACAAGCCTGCCGGATGATGATGCTCGGCCTTCACTCTCTGACATTCAAGACACCTAGCCACAAAATCAGCAATGTCACGCTTCAATCCTACCCAAAAATATAGTGCACGAAGATCAGCGTACATCTTCTTAACTCCTGGGTGTGCCGAATAAGGAGCTCTATGAGCTTCCGTCAAGATAAGGGTACGAAGACCCTCTGCTGGAGATACATACATACGGCCTGCATAGCGCAAAACACCATCTGAATCCAAGGAGTATCTTGCAAATCTACCCTCTAAGGCTCTACCCGACTCAATCTCTGCCTTCACTAACTGATACCAATCATCAGAAGAAAGAGCTGCTACAATCTGACTCTTCAAATCCACCTCAAGAGTCATAGCGGATAACTCATGCCTGCATCTGCTCAATGCATCTGCTACAACATTCTCCTTACCCTGAATGTATTTCACCTCAAAGTCATACTCACACAAAAACTCCATCCACCTCCTCTATCTTGCATTCAAGTTCGGCTGCGTGAAGATGTACTGCAGACTACGGTGATCTGTATGCAACTCGAACCGATGCCCAAGGAGAAAGTGTCTCCACCTCACCAAGGCATGCACAAATGCAGCCAACTCCAAATCATGAGTGGGGTAATTAAGTTCATGGTCCTTCAGTTTCCGTGACTCATAAGCAATCACTCGACCTTCCTGCATCAACACAGCCCCTAAACCTTCCAAAGAAGCATCTGTACAAACAACAAAATCACCTGTCGGATCAGGAACTGCTAAGATGGGAGCACTAGTCAACTTATCCTTCAGAGTCTGGAAAGATAACTGACATTGCTCGGACCAAAGAAACTTCTTTCCCTTCCTCTGCAAAGAGGTGATAGGATGAGCCAACCTAGAAAACCCCTGAATGAACTGCCTATAATATCCTGCAAGTCCCATGAAGCTGCGAATCTCTGAGACATTGGTGGGTGCGGGCCAATCCACAATGGCCTGAATCTTTGCAGGATCAACTGAAATTCCCTCACCAGAGATCACATGGCCCAAATACTGAACTTTAGTCTTGTAAAAGTCACACTTTTTGAGGTTGGCAAACAACTGATTATCCCTTAAGCACTGCAACACCTGCTTTAGATGTTCCTCATGTTCTTCCATCGACCTAGAATAGATCAGAATGTCATCAAGAAACACAAGAACAAATTTATCCAAGTATGTACGGAATACTCCATTCATTAGACTCATAAAGATTGAAGGTGCATTCGTTAACCCGGACGGCATCACAGTGAACTCATAATGTCCGTATCGAGTTTGAAATGTTGTTTTGTGAATATCAGCATCTGCAATCCGCAACTGATGGTATCCTGATTTGAGATCAATCTTAGAGAACACCTTTGCCCCTTTTATCTGATCGAAGAGATCATCAATTCTGGGTAATGGATATCGGTTCTTCACTGTTACCTTATTCAACTGCCTGTAGTCAATACACAAGCGAAGAGAACCATCCTTCTTTTTCACAAATATCACAGGTGCTCCCCAAGGAGAAATACTTGGGCGGATAAAGCCCTTGGCCAACAATTCTTCCAACTGAAGACGGAGTTCCTGTAATTCCTGCGTTGTCATCCAATATGGAGCTCGAGATATGGGTTCGGCTCCAGGTACCAGATCAATCTGGAAATCCACATCTCGCTTAGGTGGCATACCAGGAATCTCCTCTGGAAACACATCAGAAAAACCCTTAAGAAGGGGGTAATCATCCAATGACAACCCCTGACTATCCTCAGATTCCAAGTCACTCACAGATACTACAAATAGCTGACAACCCTGTCGGAAGTGCCTTTTGAGCTGCATGGCAGAGATCATACGTAATGAGATGGATCTCTGAATACCCAAGATCTCCACCTCCTTACCAGAGTCATCAATGCACCGCACCGCCTTTCATCGGCAGTCAATCATAGCACGGTGTGCACTCAACCAGTCCATGCCTAAGACAATATCATAAGAACTGAGTGGCAAGATTCTGAGGTCCACCCTGGTTGACATTTCACCTATACTCAAATTGCAATCCTGCACAAGCTTCTCTACCACAACCCTTGACCCTGATGCTAATTCGACATGCCATTTTACACCTTGGCTAATTGCCACCAAACCACATCACTCAACTACTAAAGGTGATATAAAGGAATCAGATGCACCAGAATCAAAAAGTATAGAAATGCTAGAATTATTCAACACACCTGATGCCTCAACCATAGTGTTCTGATGAACTGCCTGACGATTATCCACTGAAGCAAAAACATGATGAGATCTCCCTGCATCACCTACTATCGGCTCTAATGCTACTAGCCTCTGATTAAATCTGGAGGTGTTCTTCTGAGGACACATCCTAGCAATATGCCCTGGCTGTCCACAAGAGAAACACCCAGTGCCTCTGCCAAAACCTCTGCCCCCTGATGGAGCATTTGACTGCTGAAAACTCCCTCGACTTGGTGCTGACTAGAAACTAGGAGCAGGCTGTACAAAACGTTCCTGATGAATCCGGTGCCTGTTCTGATCCCTGGGAAACTGAGAGTTGCCACGCTATTGAGATTGATTGTTCTTCTGTTTTGACTGCTGCTGTTGAGGCTGCTGCTGCTGATAACCCCCTTTTGAGGGTGGGTACCTGTTCCTGGAAGCTCCTGCTCCCTGTGACTACCCTCCATGAGCAACATAACTAGGTATGGGTGTGCTACCAATCTGTACTCCGATGTGGCCACCCAAAGCCATGGCCAAATTCTCCTCCACTAAGTGAGCCTTCTCCACTGCCATCTCCATCGTCTTCGGCTCGAAGACTCGTACACCACCACTGATGTGGGCATTTAAGCCCCAAACAAAATGCTGCACTAACATGCCCTCATCATGGCTAATCCCTGCATACTGCTTCAGCTCATAGAAGCGCCTCTCATACTGCTCCACTGACATAGACTACTGCTTGAGATTGTGAAACTCGTTAGCCCTACGTTGCCTCTAGTGATCTGAGAGGAAACGAGCTCTGAACCTATCTAGGAACAACTCCCAAGTAACCATACTGAGATCAAGATGTAGTTTCTATTCCTTAAGGCGCCACCAAGTAGACGCGAAGCCTCGCAAGTGCATAACTGCGCACCATGCCTTGGTATTGCTACCGTAGGGGTGCATGGTGAAGCAACGGTCTAAGTCAATTAACCAGGTCTCAGCCTCAAGACCTCCTCCCGAACCATCAAAAGTAGGAGGGTGTTCCCTCATCAGATCTCATGGCTGCTTTATGACTGCATCGAGGAACCACGTACAGTATCCACGCACCTCGGAGACCTCTCTCCCTCTCAACACAGTGCACCTCATACGGCACAGGTCTGTCGGTCAAGAATCTCTCAAGTATATCGCGTAATTGACCCGTCTAGACGCGGTACATCTTTGGTCAGCCCCGATGGAGGCAGCTAGAAGACTCTGCTTGTTCCTCATGCTTTCGAACCATGGGAACTAGGGCGGGGAGCCGCTGATTTGCTCCACGGCCCGACTGCGGCCTCTTGCAAGGCCCGTCCTCTACCTCGAGGCATAGTTAGCATGCAAGATAAAAGTACAACATGAGCTCAAAGAGTTGCACATCGGTAACCTAATGGACTACACTACCCGAAAGAACCTGGCGTTTTGCAGCGGCTCACGATACCAGTTAGCAGCCATACATACAAATGAGAACACATAATCGCGATTTTTTTTAAAACAATAAAAGTAAACATGCAATATCATTAAACCATAACCACATAGCATTACACATAGCATTAATACACTTGGTTCTCTGGGGCACGCGAGGTTACATCGCAACAACTAAACAGAATAAAGATAAATGTTACAACATAACCATTAACTTTATAATAATCATAACCAATGGTACATCCCATAACCGTGATGCAATAAAAATAACATCACATAATACATCCATGATAAATCTCTTAATAGAGTTACAAAAGAGCCTAACTATTACATCATTGATATAATATTACATTACAATTTTCTTTGATAAATGAATTACATTGAATTCCCAACATGGGGATTGATACAAGTATAAAGGAATATGAAGTACAACTGATCACTGGTACAACTCCAACTACTTGAGAATCTTTGGGAAGACAAAACGTACGATGGGAACCTTGGTCTTGAACCGTTCACCAACCATGTGAATTACAGTAACTCACCCCGGAGTGCTTTCCAGTGGCAGTAGACGACCATGAATGTCAAAGCGGAGCTCAAACACATTATGATACAAATCAAATGCAATGAATTCAAAGTATCACGATGAACAACCAATAGCGTTCACGAGACCATGACAAGTTAGAACCAAGAAACTCATCACAATAACATGAAGTACTATCAATTAACAAACATTAAACAAATTCACAAGAATTCAAAGAAACATCATCAAGAGATAACATCCAGAGGCAACAACACAAAGCAACAAGGGTGTCAAGTGGAGAGTGTCATCGCATAGCTCTCATGGGATTCTCCTGGCCCTTCCTCCAACTGAGGCGCCGGCACCCATCTATGGATCTCTTGGCCCTTCCTCCTAACTGAGGCGCCGGCACCATATGGTAGCTGATGCGGAGCCAATAGTCTCTCATGAAGACGAGACTATGAATATGCCGACCACGGCCTTCTCAGTCTATCACTAGTCTAGGGTATCCCTAATGCATAGCCGAGGAATCCAAAGTTTTATTATCTTGTGTTTTTTAAACTACCCAACCCCCTAATTCTATTGTTTAGGTTATCACTTGTTTAGCTTACTCATTTGTGGGTTATCCTGAGCCCTTCCTCATCCTGAGGCGTCGGTGCCCACGAAAAGCCACTCTCCCTCCTATGACCCCTAACACATCTCAAGTAGGCAAGGGTTGAACCAACACATATTAATCATAAAACCAAAATCAGATACACGAGGCATTAACCATCTCGCGACTGCACATAATCAAAAGACTTGCAATCTCGTCCAACCCTTCCTAACATAACACCAGTAACACTCAAAAGCACAAACAAGGAAAATAACACTTTAACACACAAGCCTCTGGAACAAGGTTTTCACAGACCAATACGGTTCCCACATCGACAACACCGAGCAAAGAAAACCACAACATAAAAACAGAAAACTCAGATAACATTTACAAGGTTGTACTATTACGTTTGTTTCCAATCCCGTTTATATAATTAAAACCAATTGCCTCAACAAGGTTTACAATCACAACCAAAGACTGAAATATTGTCTAATATATTTGTTAAATCGAAACAATGAATTAAACAATGCCCATTTTAAAATAAATAAAAATTACTTAATTATACACAAAATTGAGCATTTTAAAACATTGCAAAACTACATTCCTAAAGTGTGATGAATTTACATTACAATTAAATAATTAAAATTTCATTTAAATAAATAATATGAAATAATTATAAATTTATTTTATTATAAAAAAAACATTATAATCATATAAATTTTTTTATTTAAAATAATAAATACATCAAAACACAAATATATATATATATAAAATAAACAACAAACAACAAATAAAACCGAAACTTAATTCCGAGGCGAAGTGGCCCTTTAACATCGCGGCCGATCTTATTGGCTAGCGTGACGGCCGACTCTGTGTGAAGGCAAAGATTAGAATGCGACCTCGGTAGTCCCCTCCCTTCTGTGATTTTTTTTTTTTTCTTAACTTTTTAAAAATACATATATACTTTTAAAAAATAAGCTATTAACCATATCCCGATAAAATTTGGTTTAACATTATAAAAAATAAAGCCCAAAGCGAAACACAAGTAAGCTTACATTTTAGAATTTAAAATTCTTTTGCCGATCGTCTGTGCGTATGCAGTAGGCATAACTCTATTAACAATGTACATCATATATATACATATATATATATATATGTATATATATGTATATTTTTTATTATTATTTTTTTAATACTCACGAGTAAAAGTCTGGAAGATAAATATAAATAACGAATTATTAGAACAATACATATGAGAGAAAATAGATTGACCTTATTTAAATAAAGATGAACCCAAAATCTCCAAATTTATTATTTCCAACAAAGACCTTATTTTCCCTAAATCTTATTTTTTTGTTAAGTTGAATATTTCTGATGCTAAGGTTTTCTTTTGTTCTTGGCAAAAAGGAAAACAGTTCAATACTATATATATTTTCTCCTCTTTTCAGAAGTTTAAATCTAATATCTTTTCCTAATTTTCGATTCAACAACAGTTTTTCCCTATTCACACAACTCACGTCTAACAGATTTTGTTTTGTTTTCTCTGAAGCAGAAAGATAAAAGAAGAAAGTACTAGAAGGAAAATATAAGAGGAACCTGATGTCCAGCGCTTATTCGAAAGTCTGAAGATGCCTGGTTGATTCTGATGCCCTCGAAGTGTTCCTTGATCGTGCCTCCAAATCTCCTCCACAGAACTTCACCTTCGAACTTGAATCCTATTTTGTTGTTCAGAAGACTCTCCAGAACATGCACCAGAAACTGGTTGACAATCTCTCTCTAAAACTCTCCTCCAAATACCACAGAAGATTTCCAATACCCTTTCAAAATTTTCAGAATACAAGCCAATCTCTTGCCCAACTTCTGTAACAATATCTATGTGTGTCTAAAAACTTACAAAAAATCATAATTAAATAAAAATATATTGCCCATCTCTTCAAAAACTCTCAAAAATCAAAATTAAAAGAAAATCAATTCTTTAAAAGTTGGCTTTTTCCCAGATCTCCATTCCTATTGGCTCACACAATCTTTTTATTCTTTTATTTGTTTTATTGCTTTTATTTCTGTTTTTGCAACTTTACTTGCACATCACATTACTTATTTAATTTAAATAAATTATTCTCATAATTATCCACCACTAGATAATTGATTAAGAATAACTAAGTCACATTTAATATTTAATTATTATTTAATTGAAATATATGATTTTTCCAAAAATAATTAAATCATTTAAATATTTAAATCCCATTTAATCCAACATTAAAAATAAATAATTTATTTCAATCATTAAGATAAATCATAACTATAAATGCCCTCATAAATAAAAATAAGACAAAACACATAACACAACACACAATGACGACAATTACACAAAACAACTATACCAAACAAATGAGACGACCTGACATCATGGAACAGAAGGACTTCATCGTCACCTTTGTATCAACATTTATCCGTTGGGTTATTTGGTGCTCGCCCTGTCCTGCCGAAGCAGGTGGAATCGAGACTTATACCTGCAATCCTGCATACAAACGAAGTTGTGTACATGTGCATATACATATATATCAAAACTATTAAATCAAAATCTGCATTGTGAGAAGGAATCACAACATAACGGGGGCACTTTCGCCAAAGCGAGAGTGATGCTATAATGTCGCCGTCACACCTATTAACAATTATAACATAATCGATATGAATTACATTTCTAATAACAATCATCTCATAACATATTAATTTAAATCACTGCATTAAATCATAATTCAGAAAATCAACTGATATAATCAACCATAATGTCATATAAAGTAATCATGTCCAAAATGAAATAACATCATCTAGCATCTAAACTAACCATATCAAACAATAGCAGTATCATCATAGTATCTGACTAACCACATCAAATAATAATAGTATCATCATAGTATCTGAGCATCAAAACAAAACATAACACTACTGAGTCCACCTAGCAACCAGGAGGGTTATTACATGTCAATTTGGTCTCTCATCTTACAACCATATCAAGTTTATGCTAGGGCATTAAGTAATTCACATACTATCAACATCACAAAACAAATCAAATGGAATAAGGGTGCATTCTATTTCCACTCATAAAGGAGAGAAACACAAATTCTAGGTGAAGGTATTGTGCTCGTATTGCTTTATCTTTCATTTTCTTACCTTCAAAATTTTTCTCATCTTCAAAAATTTCAAAAAAATCTCAAAATTTAAAGTTATTAAATAATAGTAATATATGTCATTTCATGTTTTTAGACCTTTTGTTTAATAACTAGTTAATTAATAAAAAATATGTTCAATTTAAAAAAAAAATGATATATTTAAAAACTAAACATTATCATCTAAAATAGGTTTTAATTTTTTCCAAAAATTTTATTAAAAAATTGTGTTATATTGTCAAAGTCATATTTTACTCTTGTTACTACCATGACATTGTAATTGTAAGTCCAATGCTTAATGTTGGGTTTTCAAATCTATTCTAAATTGAAAAAACAAAGAAAAAGTGTGGGTGTTAAATTGTATATTTTATGGAACATGTATCCACTACAAAATGTGTACCCTTTCTTAAAAAAATATGATATGCATACACATTCCTTGTAACAAATTTTCCCCCATGATACTTCCACTAAAAGTGGAATCAACTTCTTACACTTACCCTATTAGCTCTACTAAAGGACCATAAAGAAAAAAATATTTTGAATTTATTAAGAATTTATGTATAAATGAAATAAACAAGAATGAAAAGAGTACCTTGAAAAGAATAAGGAAAAATAAAATAAAAATTGGGTACTAAAAATGATCCTTAGCCCTCCATAATAAAAGTGATTGGATTCACTACCAATGAAAGAAGAAAAGGAGACATAAGCATGGAAATCTAAAAGAATAAATACTATATATTCCTAGGGTTTGTAATAGGGAATTCTAAAACACATCAAACCCTTGGAGAAGCCAAACTAGAAAATAAATCACCACAATGTGGCACTAGGAGAAAACTGCCCACCACCCCACCAAAAAAAGAGAAATAAAGAAATAAAGAGAAGATAGGGAAAAAAAAATTATTATCATTAGAGAACTAGGCCACTATATTATTCCTTACATTTTTTATGAACTAATTTTTTTGAGATTTTTCAATATTTTTCAATAGTTTTTTATTTTTTAAAAATTTAAGTATCGCTAGAGAATGTATAGTTAATTATGTATCCTTTGAATTTTTTGTCTTATGTTGATTTTTTGGAGGTTCTCTTGTTTAAATTATAAATTTCATTAGAGCTTGAGGGTTAATATGTGTCTAAGAAACTAATGGTGTTCAAATCCACCTTGAGAGGCATGTTATATATAGAGGGAAGAATACTAATCTCCTTGATAATTGTCAAGAAATGTGGCCAATTAATGAGATAAAAAAATATGACAAAAAAATGTAAGAATATTAATGTAATTGACATTACATTTAGACAAAGTTTGAAACAACTAAATGTGGATTCCTTATGATATGATTCAATTATCAAAATAACCCAAGATGATGTCCTTAAAAACACATATTAGACACACAATCTAGACCTTTGGTACCCAAGCTGACAATTAATGATAATATTCTAGGAAATTTGTCTTGGTAAGTTGGAAAATATAAATTTAAACTAGGAGAACTAGAATGAAAGCATAATCATGTCCAAAGGACACAACTATGCATGTGACCTAGAATCCAAGGTGGTAAAGTCCTACAAAAATGAATCAATATGATTATAAGGTGATGGATTAAGCATAATTTGAATGACATTTTAGTTTAGAGTCAGCTAGTGTGTCAAACAAGTGACATGGGTGTTAAGGCCATGCATTTACAACATGTACACAAAGTAGCATAAAACAAAAGGGTAAGACCTGCATGGTATATAATTTTATCCCTTACAATAAATAAGATAACTTTGAAAGCTTGTATGTTGGTTTCAACATATATTTGAAGATGACATCTTTTTGGATTAACTATTAAAAAAAATTATTTGAGTCTTATTACTCTCTTAAGCACAAGCGTGATTCTCTAATTGGAGTTAACATTTATTTTTATAGCACCAAAAAGTTTTGTTTTGGTTCTCTTATGATCATAGAAGTCCTAAGTGATTTAGTTTGAATAATTGGTTTTAGATTATCAATTTTATCATTTTCAATTGTGTTTGCCAACCTTTGTAGTCATAAATGAGTTGAAATTATTCTCATGAAATGACAATAAGCTTTATTATGGCTAATATTAGCCAAATTATACTTATGCAAAATATAAGATTTTTAAGCTATTGCTTTCAAATATTTTTTGTTTTTGTGTTGGTGGCATTCAAGATTCAAACACATACATCATGTTTATTATCTTGTACAAGTTGTGACATTGTTCACTAGGGGATCTCTTAGAGCTCACGTCACAATTTGACAACTCTAGCATGAGTTATGTGGCAGTTGCCTTCAACCTACATGCAATTTCACCAATTAAAACGTTCTCTCTATTATAAAATATAATTAAGATGGATGATCAATCCGCTATCAATATTTTTTTCTCTAACAAATGATAAAACATCATATCATCACTATTATGTACCCAACAAAAAAATTATTATTACCCAAATAAATTATGATTCAAATAATTCTTAATTCCATTAAAAAATTAAGTGTAATATATATAATTATAGATTTTTATTAAATTCCACATACCCTATAATTGAGATTTGTAGGAAATGATGAGGTTTCATAATATCCAAATTAATAAATGAGCATCTAAGTAATGATGAACAAAGGGACTATGTTATTTAGACAAAAAAGATTCAAATAAGGTAAAATAGTAAATTCTTGTGACTAAAATCCGTTTAAAGTGGAGAAGCCCCACCATATTAAAGTCAATATGAAAGGAAGATTACATCATCTAAATTTAGATATGTTCCACCATTTCAAACGGACTTTCATAATAAACAACACGTTTGTCTTTATCACCTTTTCATGATTTGAATTGGAAAAGAAAAACACTTAAATACCAAGCCCCACAAATCCAATAGAAAATAGTCATATTTCTCATGCAAAGATTAAACTTTATATAAAGCAGACCTGAACAGTTTATTTCAAACTTAAATTAAAAATAAAGTAATTTCGTATCCAAAGCGAGAAATTTATTCATATTAAACAAGCCTTTGGAGCGGTTTTTATTGCAGCCAATGGGAGTTAAATAAGCCTTTTCAAAATAAAAATTATTCTAGTAAATTTATTTATATCAGAAAAAAAATTATAACTTTTTGGTAAATTTTTGTTAAGTGAATTAATTATCATGATGAATCTTTTTTAAAAATAAATTATTAATTTAGATTATTTATAAAATCAAATGTTATTTTAATTATGGGTCTATCATTATTCACATAGTTGATCGACGCGGTCTTCTCATATATTCTTTATTTTTTTGTGAAATGTTGACTTGAAGGGCCAAGGGTAGCAGTCACTAATAGGGTCAAGTAGTAGCACCCCTGACAGGGGTCAAAGGGGGCAATGCCTCTTGCCACCAATCACAAATCTATTATCAAGATGGTGTTGGAGGATACACGAACCAAATATTTTAAAAATCCAAAAGACACTTAATCTCATTTAATTTTGAAAATATAACATTATTTCTACTCCAACTTATGAATGAATCTAAACCTTATATTACCCTACTAATCTAACAATTATACTCTTTATGGGAAATAA